>OZ035842.1:8184890-8232390 GCA_964034765.1 Knipowitschia caucasica | reverse complement strand
AGGGTGTTTGGTCGGAGGCTTTGATGGTCCAGTGTGTTCTGGTCTCTCTACCATCGTCACTGTGTGTGAACGGAACAACTTCTGGTTTCTAAACATTGTAAAGCGCTTTGTGTCTGTACCTTGGTCTGCAAAATGCGTTTGATAAATAGATACTTACTTCTTCTACCTTTAGCACAGGTACAGGACAGAACCGTGAGTGAGATTTCAGACCGAAGGGACAGAGGTATGTGTTTGAGGGTCCTGGCAGAGTTTATGTAATAATGTTGTAATACGATCCTCACACACTGTTTACTCGAGTACTTCCTGCTCTGATCATGTGACCCACATGTTCTGGAGGTAAATCAAATAAGACCATCATGTGTTAAAAAAGTCCATAGATTGTTTAATACAACATACCATATTCTCAACAATTTAACATCAACAAAATTTTGTTAATTAAAAAAAAAGAAAACGGAAACAAAAATCTGCATATTATTATTGCACAGAACAATTTTAATGTATTTTCCATAGACTTCTTTTTAATATCTTTTTCTTGTAAAAAGTTGGCTTGGACTACATGGTTGGTATAGTCCAAAAGGTCGGAAATAAAAAATAAACTTCAAAACATAAATCCAAAGTTCACTTGGGGCGTACAGTAGCCACATTTAGAGAGCATTCATATTCAGCAAGAGGGACCAGCCAAATCATTATGACCACCCACCCACACCACCCACACCAGCCATATCATTATGACCAATCCACACCTTCCTCCAGGTTTTACAGTCTATGTATTGTTCCCACTGTTATCCTTGGGGCGTCGAGGCGGCTGCATCCGTGCGGTTCCAAACAGCTGTGTGTTCAGTCCGTAGCATCAGCCCATTACTGCAGCGCTATCTGTAATGCCATCCATCATTAATAATTTAGCCTTTATCCTCGCGCACGATTGCCAAGACCAGCTGTCCACGCCGCACACCTCCTTTCACTGCGGCGAGAATTTACCGGTCCAGGCTCTCACGTCCTTGTCAAAAACTGTCGGGGAAATGTGTGATTCCAGGAGGCTGTAGTTTAGCGAGAGGAGCATTCAAATGATATGGAAATAATATTATGAAGTGAGAATAACAGTGATAGAGCTTTGTGTTCCCGTGTGTTCCAGCGTTTAGCCTCAGCACGACATAATGCAGTCATAAACAGTGTCACGTCGGTGTGGGGCTGTTTAGTGTGACTCCGCTCTCACTTCTGCGACACTTCAAGAGGATTTGTTTACATTACGCCAGAGTTCATGCTGCCGCTTTGTTCAAACAAAAACATAAAGCAGTTTAAACACGTATCGGCCGAGGAGAGGCTTTGTTTTGGGATGTTTTAAAGGGGACGTAACGTGACTTTTCACAGATTCTGACCACACTACAGTTGTCCCAATGAGATACTCTTTAGAGTCGTCCATATTGGCGCTAACTCTGGTGCTGCTAGCTTCTAAGATGGGTGGACTCCTGGGTTTCAGGTTTTAGATTATTATTGATGGTTTTAGAATGTGTTGATGCACCGTTTTGAATGCGCCAAACACTCAGTCGTCCACATCTGCTGTGAATGCACCTGCCTCATTCTCCAAACTCTACTCACTTAGTCACTCTACCTGTTATTATTATTATTACTGCATTACTACACATCCATCTGATACTTCAGCCATTCACCAGTCCCTTTACTGCTGACATTATTACTCATTTACTGTCTATTCTGTTCATATTCTCCACTGCTAAGGTACATAAACACATCTGTAAATACTCCTGAACAAAGTGACATTATAGCTTCAGAGTTTATTCTATTTGACCATCTTATTATTATGAGTCTATAGAATTATGTTAATTCTATAGACTCTGATGTGAGCGTCTGAGTCTCATTTCCTTCTTTCTCTGCTGTAATGTGCAGCGGTGACACTGACATTTCCCCACAGTGGGACCAAGAAAGGAATATCTGATCTTTACTGTGTTTCAAATGTCCATTGTAAGCCGTCTTTTAACTAAACACAAATCCCGGTGCAGCAGGATGGATAGTTTGACTTTACTACCAGTCTGTGCATTGCTATTCAACCATTATCCCTCTGTCCCATGAATGCACTGAAGAGACTCTAATCCCTGGACTCGCTGGACTCTCTGGACTCTCTGGACTCTCTGGACTCTCTGGACTCTCTGGACTCTCTGGACTCTCTGGACTCTCTGGACTCCCTGGACCAGTCCCGGTCTGTAATTGGGAGTTGGTAGGTCTGTGACCCCCTCGAGACCATTGTTGTTTTGATTTTGGCCGAAACAACTAAACTTACTGTATTTCTCTGTGTTGTACTGAACTTGTATTTCCACTGACTTTTCCCTGAATATGAGCAGTCAGAAAAGCAGGTTTTGGAAAAATAAATACAGACGGACTATTCTTTTATTTACAATAAGCTTCAGCATGGACCCATCATCACTGAGCAGCCCCAGAACCATGGACATAACAAATATATCCATGCCGACACATCTGCTTCATGAAAGGCATGTTCTTAGCTGTTTAGTCAAATTCCACAATCAAATTACATATTCGACTTAGCTTGCACACGGCCAGGGGAATATATCGATATATATTTATATATAGAGAGAGAGAGAGAGAGAGAATGTGTGTGAAATAGACCCTGATATCTGATATTGGACAATGCATAATGGAGCAGCTTCCTCGGAAAATAGCATCAGGGAGTCATTTGCGAACTGCTGATCAATTATCAATATATTTCTGACCAAAACCAACATCAGAGGCAGCAGGACTTAGCTTCCATTGTTGAACTGCTACTGTTAGGTTTCATGTTAAGACTAAGAGCTGGGGCCTGAAGTAAAATAACATCACATTAAGTATACGACGGTCATCACGAAACAAAACGAACTCTCTGCGCCGCTAACGCTAACGCTAACTGTGTGCTTCAGTCGGACGTGTGCTCTCGGCCCAAACAAGGCTTGTTTGAAACATGACATCTAACCCCGGAAAGAAAAACGCACTGAAATGAAAGCACAGACCTAAGACAGTCAAATAATAGCCCCTCGAGCTTCCAGTGTTTTAACCTTGAACTGATTTTCATGTTGATGTAATCCAAAGCTGTGGTAAACATTTGTGCTCTGAAGAGTTTGATATCAGTCCCTCTTGCTTTGAAAATCCAAAGTCCTCTCTATTGTGTCAGGAGAAAAAAGTTACTTTATGTTAACAGACCAGGATCCACAGGTTTGTAAGAGAAAAGATACAGTCTGCCTTTCTCTTTTTTCTTATAAGACAAGTCCAAAATGATTATATTCCATTCTTAAATCATTTTCATGTTGAACTTGCGAGGAGCATCCGCCGTAGTGCTGCTCATTCCAGCGTCCGATTTCCGCGGCACGTACTCGATTTCAATATTGTGCTTGGTGTTGCCTTTACCCCTGCTCCAGAGAAACAGCAACACCAGGCAAAACAAGACCACGCCCAGGAACGATATGAACCCCATGGTGGTCGCGATGATCAACGTCTTTATGTCGAAGGGAAACGGGACATTCTGTCTGGTTTCGTTAGCACCGGTGTCAGCTGGCTGGTTGGAGATGAATGCAAAGGTTTTGTTGGGTTGGTGAGGCCAGTCAGGAGAGTAACTGTGGATGTGCAAGTGGGCGAGAGATGTGTCGTTCCCGCCTGCGTTGCTAGCTATGCACGCATAAGTACCATTGTCCTGGATTTGGGCGTAGCGTACTTCGAGCGTACCATCAGGCAGCACTGAAATCCGGCCGATGGTTTTGGTTGTGATGAACTTCTTCTGAGGGGACAGCCACATGATAGCTGGAGCTGGGTCGCCGTCCGCCTGGCATGCAAAGTGGACAATAGCTCCCTCGTCGACAAATTTCTGCTGAGGTTTGCGATCTCGGATTCTTGACTTGCGGCACGTAAAGTAGTTTGGCTGCAACACGTCTGGGAAGTCCTTGAACTCTTTTCCTTGGACAAATTCAGGTGAGGCGCAAGTAGGTTGTTGGCGATTGAAATTGAGCCTCCAGCGTCTGCGGAAAACCCAGAGGAGACGGCAATCGCACGCTAACGGGTTGTCGTACAAGGCTAAGGTCTCCAGGTTCCCCACCGAATGGAACGCAGACTCCTCCAAAGTGCTGAGGGAATTTCCAGAAACATTTAAAATCTTCAGGTAGTTCAAGCCACGGAACGAATAGGGTTCGATCATGGCCAGCCGTCCTCCGACCAAATGTAACTCCTGCAAGCGAAGAAGGTCGTGCAGCTTATTTCCTTCGATGGTGTGGATGGGGTTGTAAGAAAGGTTGAGGAATCGCAAATAGACCAAGTGACGCAAAGCCACGTATGGAATAGTGGTCAGGTTTGCGTTGGCGATGGTCAAAGACGTGAGGTTTAATCCATGCAAACAATTCGGAGTCATCGTATCCAAATAGGGCCAGTTGGCTATTTCCAAAACTTTGAGCCGATACAGCCTCTTGAAGGAATAATCCCGGATAATGTTGATGTTTAAGTGACGCAAGCGAAGGGTGACCAGACTGTGGAGGTGGGTGAAAGCCTCGGTGGGGACGGACGACAAGTTGCACTTTTCCAGGCTCAGATGCTCCAAGCTGCTTAAACCGTGGAAGGCGCGATGGGAGATAAAAACAAGGTCGTTATCACCGACTTCCAAGGATCGCAGGTTGTACAAATCCTGAAACATGTAGTCCAGCAGGATCACGATCTTGTTCTCGCTTATGTCCAGTTGGGTGAGGTTGCTCAGCCCGGTGAACACGCCAAGTTGAATCAGCTTCAGCTTGTTGCTACGAAGCCCCAATGTCCGCAAACCGTACAAGTTGTTAAAAGCCCCGGGTTCGATGGTGGAGATGGTGTTTTCGCTCAACTCCAGCTGCTCGAGGTTGTTGAAGTTGGCAAACTCATCCGGGTTTATGGTTCGGATCCGGTTCTTGCTCAGATCCAGGAGTTTGGTCTCGGCCGGGATGCCTTCGGGGACAGTCATGAGCTTCTTGCGGTGGCACAAAACTGAGCGCTCCTGGAGGTTGCACTCGCAGCGGGAAGGGCATCCGGTGGAGGAGGCGGGGCACAGGACGGAGCCCAGCATCAGGAGCAGGATGGGCTGCCAGCAAGCCACCAGGTAGCTGTGCCCAGTCGCTTCCCTGGCTGCCATCTTATCGGTTACCTGCACAGACACAAAAGAAGAAGAAAAAACATTAGAATGAGAATATTGTACAAGACATGCAGCGTACTTTACTTCCGTGCTCCTTAAAGGCAAAGTGGGGAAAGTGTCTTGCCCAAGGACACAACGGCTCAAACCCACAACCTTCAGAGTCAAAGGCCAATGACCCCAAACTGAAATTTAACCAAAAAAACAGTGATTTTCCAAACCAAATTTTAAAAATACCAACTAAAAACAGAATTTTATAAGATACAATCTCTGTATTTTGACCCAAATCTGTTTTTATGTTTTTGGACTCACTGTATAATTTTCCTGTGTAAAAGATGGTTTCATTCTTTTGAAAACCTTCATTCTAGCAAGATAATATGCGTCAAAATACTTCTTGAAACCAGGCTGCTCAGGTTAAAATCTATATATATTTATTTTACTACTGTTTAAGAGTAAATACACATAAACGTCACAACAATCTCCAACTCGTTCATTCGCTGAAAATCCATCGTTAAAAATGACAAACTGCCTCTAAAATACAAAATGTCTTTGTGGACTGGAAACTGAAATGCAGAATCTTTCACACTCTGGGTTCATTTATTGGTCAAAAGTCTTATCTTCAAAAGTGAATTAAGTCAAAAAGTGCGTTGACAGAAAAGTAGAAACCAGTGCCGTTCACATTTCCATTATTCTGATAAATATACTCATGTCGTCTGCGACTGAAGATGGACAAAAGCTTTTCCATCACATTCAAATTACTTTCCGGTCATTTTCTTGAAAGCTGGTCCTTTGACGATCATGGAGGCGAACATGACAGTCTTCCCAAAGCACTCTAAGAATCCGGCCGTTTTTATCCTATGTCTAATTTAGTTTACAATTGAGTTTCTTTTCTGGTAAATATCTCACATATCCTGTAGTTAACCCAAGTCACACATGGTTATTCTGGGTATGGTTCACAAGCTTATCACTAGAGTTGGTGGGAATTCTGGCCCATTCTTTCAAACAGAACTGGTGCAGCTGAGTCAAGTTTGTACCATTCTTCTGATTATTACGTTACAATTCTTTACACTTTGAGCAGTTCACCAAGTCTAACACGTTTTGGGTTTTGTTCTGAAAGCAATATAAGGAAGAATGAGCCAGAATTCTAGTCAACTATCATGAGAAGCTTGTAATTATACAAGAATTCAGTAAAGTATAATTATTTACAGAATCTCAACCTTCCAAATGATATGGTACATTCTTCTGATATAAACCAGTTAACCAAACCTAACAATATCTCCTTCTCAAAACTTGCTGGAATTCTGGCACGTTCCTCCTACCAAGCAAGTCTAACGGAGTCAAGTTTTTACCAACCTTCTGATTATTACATTACAATTCTTCTACACTTTTAGCTGTTCACCAAGTCAAACACATATTTGGGTTTGTTCTGCACGCTTCTCGTGATAGTTGGCTGGAATTCTGGCGCATTCCTCTTTACCTCTTTACATAACTGGTCATAACTTTTTTGTTTGACATTTTTCAGTTATTAAGTACAATTATTCACAGAACCTCAACCTTCCAAACGATATAGTACATTCATCTGATATAAACCAGTTAACCAAGACAAACAGGGTCTCCTTAAAACTTTCTGAAATTTTGGCTCATTCCTCCTACCAAGCTGGTCTAACTCGGTTTGAACCAACCTTCTGATTGAGATGTTTTAACTCCTCTAGTATCTCACATACCATCACCAGGGCAAAAATATGTTCAGAAGTAAAAATCCCTCTGCCGTACACCTAAATGCAAGACAACAGCAGTGGGAGGTGACTGGGAGAAGGGTAAGAGCCTGAGTAAGTGACAGGTTTGAATTCTGCATTGTTCACTTTCCCCACGTCACTCTCAAAGCGGCTCATGGCAGGTTTATGGGCCGATATAGAAGCTATACATTGCTGCAGTGAAAATCAAAGCGTATACAGTAATTCTGCTAATCTGCTACATCCAGCTTCTCTCGCTGTCGGATCCAGCACTTTGCCGAGGATCAATGCAGTCAATGCTATCGCTCTGACGGCCTGAATGGCAGCCGTTAGCAACAGGAATTATAGGATTTTATACATGATAATCCAATCCAAGCTGGGTCACTGTCATTTACACTCGCTAATGCATTTTAAGAGTCCAAATTAGCTCAATATACAACGTTTAGCTAATCATTTCCAATCACATCCTCGCTGTGGGAGGGAGAGGTGCTGCAGGTCTTCACTTCCTGCTGCTGTCAGACTGTACAACAAACCAATCAGGACTAGCGAGCAACGCCGAACCCAACCTCACATGTCGTGCATCGGTGCAATATCTTGAACTAAAGTCAGAATGTGCAATACAGAACCACATGTGTCTCTGTGCCTCATGCTAATGCTAATGCTAATGCTAATGTACGGATGTAAACATAAACTATATATTTACTGCACTAGAACACACAGTACTTTATACTGTCTTCTTTATTATGCCAAAGGTAGAGATTTTGTACTTGTTTCTTCTTCGTGCTGGAGTTAGAGATTTTATTGTGGAATTATTGTTCATTTGTCTCGTGTTGTGTGTTCCTCGTTCCTACTGGTGATGCAACACTGACATGTCCTTAGGAGAATGACTTCGTGACCAGTTAATCTAAGTCAAACAGAGTCAAACATTCACAGTATCCATCCACAAGCTTCTCATTATAGTTGCTGGAATTTTGGCCCATTCCTTAAGTAAGTAAGTAATCTTTATGTACATAGCGCCTTTCACAGACCGGTTGTGGACATTCGTCTCTGACTCCACACAGATGGGAGCGAGGTCGCCTACAGGGGGCGCTGCTAGACCTATTGTATACGTTTTTAGTGGTAGGGGAATCCGGAGCACCTGGAGGAAACCTCCATAGACACGGGGAGAACATGGAAACTCAACACAGAAAGACCCTGTTACGACCGGGATTCGAACCCAGAACCATCTTGCTGAGAAGAGAGAGTATCCACAAGCTTCTCTCTAGAGTTGCCTGGAATTTTGGCCCATTCCTTCAAACAGAACTGGTGTAACTGAGTCAGGTTTGAAGGAGGTCTCACTTTCAAACCTGAAAATGCACTTTATGAATAATTCTGAAACAGATAAAAGCAGTTGTTAAGCTTTTTTATTGATTGAAAGAGTTTTATTGACTTTATACTTTATCTAAAACATCCTCAAACGGCAGCAAAGATTAAAGAAATGTCTAATTCTG
Source organism: Knipowitschia caucasica (assembly GCA_964034765.1). Classification (NCBI taxonomy): domain Eukaryota; kingdom Metazoa; phylum Chordata; class Actinopteri; order Gobiiformes; family Gobiidae; genus Knipowitschia; species Knipowitschia caucasica. The sequence goes on along the minus strand of OZ035842.1, from coordinate 8,224,027 downwards.
AAGAGATGCTTTTATGGTATTGTGTTCTTGATTCTTCCATGTTTTCTTGGCCGCTGTATAGAATTGTTCTCTGCTCTGATCTTCAAAGCTCTAAAGAACATTTCAAATTCAATTAAATGAGAATTATTGACGTGCACCTGCTACGCTTCAAGACCCCAGTGTCAACACCGTCCGTGACTCTTTCTCTTCGTCCTTTGAATTATTGCTGGAGTTGGAGAAAGTGCCGGTGGGGGGTCTTCGCTCCGAGGTTTTCAAAGAGACGTGTGGGCTTCGCATTATGTGCTGACGTGGGCTTTGTGCAGTGCCTACCATCCAATATTCAGGCTGTTTTGCACCAATCTCACACATGGAAGTGACGGTCGGTTAAAGAAGACCTAAGGACCCTCAGAATCCACGACACCTTTGGCCAGTGTCGGGAGAATACTGTGAAAATCTATTTCTAAAGTGTACTTTGTAGGAATAATACAAATAATAATAATGTTTAATACAGTTCTTTTCAGACGCTCAAAGTCTCTTCATTATCCTCTCTCTCCAAACACAGCTGTGATAAACTACTGTAGCCACAGCTGCCCTGGGGCACACTGACAGAAGCACCAACCATTCTCACACCAGACTCTAATGTACTCCCATACAGTTGCAGTAGTAAAGTATTTCATTACTTTGGAAAAAGTAGTATCTGTATTTTCAGAACTACTTTTATTAAAACTTTGAATTACACAGTGAATACAGTTACTCCCTGCTCTGCCTTGGCTCAATATTATGTGTTTTCTAAATAAAAATAAAATAAATAAATGAAACATATAAAAAAATATAAAATGGAGCCTTAGGTGTGATTAGATATGAACAGGAGATCAGGGCAGTGCTACTTTAAGAATGTATCATTTGAGCCAGGCTATAATCTGGAGCAGTCTTCCTGAAAGTGTGAGACAGGCTTCTTCTGTGACAATGGTCAAATCCAGGTTAAAACAGCTGTGAAATGTTTGTATTTATTTGTAATTTGAGTTTTTTTAACTTGCTAACAGTTAGCAATAGCCTTCCAACAAACTGCTTTTTGTGGTATGTTTAAAGTTGTATTCACCAGTTTTAGCACTGAGTAAAAAAACTGTATAAACTTCTTAATTTTAACACATCTGTCAAAAACTAAACATTTTTTGGCTCAATTTCTCATAATTCCATTAGTTTTCCTCATTATTATATACGACGTTCCAGAAAAATACCCAGTTTTCTTCATAATGACAGAGTTATTGGTGTTTTGTCCGTCTCCAACAGCAGCAGATTAATATAAACGAACGGACATGAAAGAGAAACTGTCTTTCATTTCGCCGCCATCTGTTGGCGCTTCCAGACCTCCAATAATGAAGCAATTACCCATTAATTTTATCATTACGGAATTTTCATTTATATGCAAAGAGGCGTGATGGCAGCTGCGGCAGCGGCAAAACATGTGATCCTCGCCATTTGCATTCCTGAATCTGAATATTTAAACACACGCAAGGTGTTCGCCGGGAAAACGCTAATAAGCTAACGACTTATGAATGATGCAGCAGGTGACCCCTGAAGAGGCTGCTGCAGTGAAAGGTGATTAAAAACATGTTAGAGAAAGAACACTGTAAACCACATAATCACCAACAACACCATAAAAGGGCAGTGACAGTTAGATAAAGCTGGGGTACCTAACTTTAAAACCACAACGAATCCAACAAACTACTTCTGTTTGGGTCTCTCTCTGGTTCCACTCAACTTTAGACTTTTTCAGCTCTTTTTCTTCTGCCCTTTAAGCCTTAATTTGACCCCCTGAACATTCATGAAAACTTTTTTTGCCCAAAATTCAGAAATGGCAAAAAAATTATATTTTGTGGGACAAAAAAATGCCAAAACAGCGCCCCCTACAAAACTCAAGTTATTATGGCCACACCCCCTGACAAACTGGAAGCCCATTAATATCAATGGAAAAATGAAAATGATCAATTTTCATGAAAATGATCAATTTTCATTTTTCTGTTTGAAATCAGCTCCTCCTCGACCGTTTCAATGATTTGCCTCAAAATTGCTGCACATCGTCTCAACACATGAACCATCAATCGTTGATCACAGATTTTTAAAAAGTCAAACAGTGAGTGCGGCAGACTCAGATATTTGGGTTCTTTCTACAGACACTCATGAAAGTTCCACTGATCAGAGACATTCCAAGTACACAGTGTCGCCCCCTTCAGGCCAGTAGGAAGATGGCACGTCAGCACCACCTCCTTTGCGCGGTGCAGCAAGGGCCGTTCGACGCCGTTTGCAGCTTTAATTTTTTGTCTTGTTTTATTTTATTGTTTATATTGTTTTATTTTGCAAAACGTTTGAAGTAAATTCTTGCTACTGTTTCTACAAACTGTGTCAAAAGGAGAAAAGCCGTGTCAGTGTTTAATACATGTCTATGATGTCTATGATGTCTATGATGTCTGTGATGTCTATGACGTCTATGATGTCTATGTCTATGATGTCTATGTCTATGACGTCTATGATGTCTATGTCTATGTCTATGATGTCTATGATGTCTATGATGTCTATGTCTATGATGTCTATGTCTATGATGTCTATGTCTATGATGTCTATGTCTATGATGTCTATGATGTCTATGTCTATGTCTATGATGTCTATGACGTCTATGATGTCTATGTCTATGATGTCTATGTCTATGACGTCTATGATGTCTATGTCTATGTCTATGATGTCTATGTCTATGATGTCTATGATGTCTATGTCTATGTCTATGATGTCTATGACGTCTATGATGTCTATGTCTATGATGTCTATGTCTATGACGTCTATGATGTCTATGTCTATGTCTATGATGTCTATGATGTCTATGATGTCTATGTCTATGATGTCTATGATGTCTATGTCTATGTCTATGATGTCTGTGATGTCTATGTCTATGTCTATGATGTCTATGACGTCTATGATGTCTATGTCTATGATGTCTATGTCTATGACGTCTATGATGTCTATGTCTATGTCTATGATGTCTATGATGTCTATGATGTCTATGATGTCTATGTCTATGATGTCTATGATGTCTATGTCTATGATGTCTATGATGTCTATGATGTCTATGTCTATGATGTCTATGATGTCTATGATGTCTATGATGTCTGTGATGTCTGTGATGTCTATGATGTCTATGATGTCTGTGATGTCTGTGATGTCTATGATGTCTATGATGTCTATGATGTCTGTGATGTCTATGATGTCTATGATGTCTATGATGTCTATGATGTCTATGTCTATGATGTCTGTGATGTCTGTGATGTCTGTGATGTCTATGATCTCTATGATGTCTATGATGTCTATGATGTCTGTGATGTCTATGATGTCTATGATGTCTATGATGTCTGTGATGTCTATGATGTCTATGATGTCTATATCTATGTCTATGATGTCTATGTCTATGATGTCTGTGATGTCTGTGATGTCTATGATGTCTAATTTCTGTCCCGTCGCATTATCTGCAGCATTACGTAACGTCTGCCCCATAACTGTCAATAGAGAAGTCCCACAATGTTTGTCCTAGATTCAAAATGGCTTCTTCTTTCCCAGACGCGATTCATGTGACAGCTTATTTTAGAGGAGAGGGTTCTGCTGCGGGAACCACTCACCGTTCCCTTTCTCCTTCTAAACCTGCATGAAAAATAAAAAAAAATTGAAAGGTCCAAGTGTTTTCCCACGGAGACGGAGGTGGAAGGACGACGTGTGAGATTGTGTTTGACGGCAGGTGTGGGGTCAGAGGTCAGAGATAGAATCAGAGACACTGGAGACGAGATGAGATTACCCTGGGGCTGGGTGTGAGCAGAGCCGTCCTTTGTCTCGGTCTCTTCAGCAGAAAACACAGAACGACAGATGGAGGTGACTCTTACACTGCTGAGTTTTAGACTGTACCGAGACCAGGACATGTGTGTGGGATGGATCTGGGCGTGCTGTTTATTATGTCAGAATGTGCAAAGTGAAACCACATGCACTGGAAAAGACATGAAAAAATTGCTCAAATTTGGCAAAATGTATCTTAACTTGAGCACTTTCTGACTGAGACTTAAACAAGATTTACCAACGGGACAAAAGCAGAATGATCTTGTTTTTACCCTTTAACATTCATTCATGTCTCTCTCTCTGTGTGTGTGTGTCTGTCTGTCTGTCTCTCTCTCTGTGTGTGTCTCTCTGTGTGTGTGTCTCTCTGTGTGTGTCTCTCTCTCTCTGTGTGTGTGTGTGTCTCTCTCTCTGGTCTCTCTCTGGTGTCTCTCTCTGGTCTCTCTCTGGTGTTTCTCTCTGGTCTCTCTCTCTGGTCTCTCTCTCTGGTCTCTCTCTGGTCTCTCTCTCTGGTCTCTCTCTGGTCTCTCTCTGGTCTCTCTCTCTGGTCTCTCTCTCTCTCTCTCTGGTCTCTCTCTCTGGTCTCTCTCTCTGGTCTCTCTCTGGTCTCTCTCTCTGGTGTCTCTCTCTGGTGTCTCTCTCTGGTGTCTCTCTGGTCTCTCTCTCTGGTGTCTCTCTCTGGTGTCTCTCTCTGGTCTCTCTCTCTGGTCTCTCTCTATGGTCTCTCTCTGGTCTTTCTCTGGTCTCTCTCTCGCTCTCTCTCTGGTCTCTCTCTCTCTCTCGCTGGTCTTTCTCTGGTCTCTCTCTGGTCTCTCTCTCTCTCTCTCTGGTCTTTCTCTGGTCTCTCTCTGGTCTCTCTCTCTGGTCTCTCTCTCTCTCTCTCTGTGTAGGTCACTGTTATTGCTGGATATTGCCACAAAAGTCTGAACTTTTTCTGTTAGTTCCTGATGTGTGTAACAGTGTGAGGTCTTTGTCTGATGTTTTTGTGATTCATTCTTAAAACTCTGATGAAATGGGGTAGGGTCCTTGGTCACTCCTAACTTTGAGCTCTTTGCAATGACTGTGCGTTCCACCAACCCAGCCTCACACATTTACATTTCCTCCAGTTCATCCTAACCTCTTTCCACTGGTTTTGTGGGGACCGTGGACAAACACAGTGTCTGAGTGAACAGGATAAACAGCCTCGTGTTTGCTAATGATCTGCTGTTATCGTGGCTTTGCAGGCTCAGCTCCGGAGAGCTTCTTCAATCAGCCGCCTCCAGAAACACTTTCATTAATTGTTGCAGAGTAAGTGGTTGTGTTTTTTCTCCCACTTTAAAAAAAATAAAAAATAAAATAAAAAGTGGGAGACAATGGAGCTCCATGGAACGAATGCAGCGAATAGACCAGTTCCTGTCGATGATTTACAGTCTCCGGGAGAATACAAGTTACTAGATACAAGAATTTATTTGCCATTTGCAGTAAAACCACATTGGAAAAACTGTGCAACTGTCCCCAGTGTGCACCAACAGCACACACCAGAGCTTGTGCTACGCCGTGCAAAGATGAACGCCTCGATGTCAAAGTGGACTGGAGTCTTATGAGTGTGGTTCATGTTGGGAGAATGTGAACGCTGATTCTAAACTACAGTTGAACCTGGACAAGGCATAGTTCAGTCGTTCTTTATACTTAGTCCAAAGAGAAATGTCTTTAGAGGACGGAGTAGAATCTGACCCAGAAGAAAACTCAGCTCAACTTCAAAGGAAAGAGAAAACACACCTTCAAACAGAGAAGTAACCAACGGAAAACTGAGGACCAATTATGAACATACAAAACCCCTGAAGGAGCCACATATGATTCAATAAAATTCTAACTTAAAAACAACATTATCTGACTGCTTTGAACCCAGACACCTGGACACCTCTGGGTCAGACCCTTCAGCTGTTCGTGTGTGTGTTTGGGACCTTTCAGCTGTTCCTGTGTGCATCAGACCTTTCAGCTGTTCCTGTGTGCATCAGACCCTTCAGCTGTTCCTGTGTGTGTCAGACCCTTCAGTTGTTCCTGTGTCTGTCAGACCCTTCAGTTGTTCTTGTGTGCATCAGACCCTTCAGCTGTTCCTGTGTGTGTCAGACCCTTCAGTTGTTCTTGTATGCATCAGACCCTTCAGCTGTTCCTGTGTGTGTCAGACCCTTCAGTTGTTCCTGTGTGTGTCAGACCCTTCAGTTGTTCCTGTGTCTGTCAGACCCTTCAGTTGTTCTTGAATGCATCAGACCCTTCAGTTGTTCTTGAATGCATCAGACCCTTCAGTTGTTCCTGTGTCTGTCAGACCCTTCAGTTGTTCCTGTGTCTGTCAGACCCTTCAGTTGTTCTTGTATGCATCAGACCCTTCAGTTGTTCCTGTGTGTATTGTACCCTTCAGTTGTTCCTGTGTGTCAGACCCTTCAGTTGTTCAGTAACAGAGGTAGCAGCTGTCTCCTCTGATGCCGCAGACCTCACTCTCTCTCTGCAGGATTAGACCTGACGTCCATCTGTCGACCACCGGCTTACACTTAAACCCACGCCACTTGCAGAGCGCTCTCACCGGGACTCACCGGGACTCACTGGGACTCACGGGACTCACCCGGACTCACGGGACTCACCGGGACTCACCGGGACTCGTGGGGACTCACCGGGACTCACCGGGGACTTAGAGCTCAATGACAGCGTGGGTAACATGTGCGTGTTTCATTACAGCAGTGAAAGTGATCTGAGGCCCGGGTCTGGGTCTGGGTCTGGGTCTGGGTCTGGGTCTGGTTCAGGGTCTGGGTCTGGGTCTGGTTCAGGGTCTAGGTCTGGGTCTAGGTCTGGGTCTGGGTCTGGGTCAGGGTCTGGGTCTGGGTCTGGGTCTGGGTCTGGTTCAGGGTCTGGGTCTGGGTCTGGGTCTGGGTCTGGGTCTGGGTCTGGGTCTGGGTCTGGGTCTGGGTCAGGGTCTGGGTCTGGGTCTGGGTCTGGGTCAGGGTCTGGGTCTGGGTCAGGGTCAGGGTCTGGGTCTGGGTCTGGGTCTGGGTCTGGGTCTGGGTCAGGGTCTGGGTCTGGGTCTGGGTCTGGGTCTGGGTCTGGGTCTGGGTCTGGGTCTGGGTCTGGTTCAGGGTCTGGGTCTGGGTCTGGGTCTGGGTCTGGGTCTGGGTCTGGGTCTGGGTCTGGGTCTGGTTCAGGGTCTGGGTCTGGGTCTGGGTCTGGGTCTGGGTCTGGGTCTGGTTCAGGGTCTGGGTCTGGGTCTGGGTCTGGGTCTGGGTCTGGGTCTGGGTCTGGTTCAGGGTCTGGGTCTGGGTCTGGGTCTGGGTCTAGGTCTGGGTCTGGGTCTGGGTCTGGGTCTGGGTCTGGGTCTGGGTCTGGTTCAGGGTCTGGGTCTGGGTCTGGATCTGGGTCTGGGTCTGGGTCTAGGTCTGGGTCTGGGTTCTGGGTCTGGGTCTGGGTCTGGGTCTGGGTCTGGGTCTAGGTCTGGGTCTGGGTCTGGGTCTGGGTCTGGGTCTGGGTCAGGGTCTGGGTCTAGGTCTGGGTCTAGGTCTGGGTCTGGGTCTGGGTCTGGGTCTGGGTCTGGGTCTGGGTCAGGGTCTGGGTCTGGGTCTGGGTCTGGGTCTGGGTCTGGGTCAGGGTCAGGGTCTGGGTCTGGGTCTGGGTCTGGGTCTGGGTCTGGGTCTGGTTCAGGGTCTGGGTCTGGGTCTGGGTCTGGGTCTGGGTCTGGGTCTGGGTCTGGGTCTGGGTCTGGGTCTAGGTCTGGGTCTGGGTCTGGGTCTGGGTCTGGGTCTGGGTCTGGGTCTGGGTCAGGGTCTGGGTCTGGGTCTGGGTCTGGGTCTGGGTCTGGGTCTGGGTCTGGGTCAGGGTCTGGGTCTGGGTCTAGGTCTGGGTCTGGGTCTGGGTCTGGGTCTGGGTCTAGGTCTGGGTCTGGGTCTGGGTCTAGGTCTGGGTCTAGGTCTGGGTCTGGGTAAGGGTCAGGGTCTGGGTCAGGGTCTGGGTCTGGGTCTGGGTCTGGGTCTGGGTCTGGGTCAGGGTCTGGGTCTGGGTCTGGGTCTGGGTCAGGGTCTGGGTCTGGGTCTGGGTCTGGGTCGGGGTCTGGGTCTGGGTCTAGGTCTGGGTCTGGGTCTGGGTCTGGGTCTGGGTCTAGGTCTGGGTCTGGGTCAGGGTCTGGGTCAGGGTCTGGGTCTGGGTCTGGGTCAGGGTCAGGGTCTGGGTCAGGGTCTGGGTCTAGGTCTGGGTCTAGGTCTGGGTCTGGGTAAGGGTCAGGGTCTGGGTCAGGGTCTGGGTCTGGGTCTGGGTCTGGGTCTGGGTCTGGGTCTGGGTCTGGGTCTGGGTCTGGGTCAGGGTCTGGGTCTGGGTCACCAGGAGACACAGGACAAAGGAGAAACATCAAACTGATCTGGGATCAGAGCGATTCAAAAGTATTTTCTTCTTCTTTAGAAATAATGTGTAGAAACAGATCCAAAGTCTGAGACAATGATGTTGTTTATATTTTAATTTACTGACCTTAAAATCTGTCTGTGCGGAAATAAGAATATGCAAATAAAAAAGACTTTAATAGTAAAAAGTCAGTGTCACGAAGACCTCTGACGGTTCAAAACACACTGCATCAAATGGAATATAAATATATTTATATAAATATACATATATACATATGTATAAATAAAATAAATTATTGTCCACTCACCTTTGGCCCTCCGCGGGCGGTTATCCCTCTCTAAGCTCGGGTCCTCTACCAGAGGCCAGGGAGCTTGAGGGTTCTGCGCAGTATCTTTGCTGTTCCTAGCACTGCACATTTCTGGACCGAGATGTCCGAGGTTGTTCCAGGATCCGCTGTAACCACTCATCTAGCTTCGGGGTCACTGCCCCGAGTGCACCGATCACCACGGGCACTACTGTCACCTTTACCCTCCAGGCCCTCTCCAGCTCCTCTCTGAGACCTTGGTATTTCTCAAGCTTTTCATGTTCTTTTTTCCGGATGTTACCATCGCTTGGAATTGCCACGTCCACCACCACGGCTGTCCTCTGCCCTTTGTCCACCACCACGATGTCAGGTTGGTTCGCCATTACCATTCGGTCGGTCTGTATCTGGAAGTCCCACAGGATCTTCGCACGCTCATTTTCCACCACCTTTGGAGGAGTTTCCCACTTAGACCTTGGGGTTTCCAGCCCATACTCTCCACAGATGTTTCTGTACACTATGCCAGCCACTTGGTTATGGCGTTCCATGTAGGCCTTCCCTGCCAGCATCTTGCACCCTGCAGTTATGTGTTGGATCGTCTCAGGTGCCTCTTTGCACAACCGACACCTTGGGTCTTGTCTGGTGTGGTATATCTGGGCCTCTCTGGTGCTCAGGGCCTGTTCCTGTGCAGCCATGATGAGTGCCTCTGTGCTGTCCTGTAGGCCAGCCCTTTCTAGCCATTGGTAGGACTTCTTGAGATCAGCCACTTCTGTTATGCTCCGGTGGTACATGCCGTGTAGGGGCTTGTTCTCCCATGATGGGCTCTCCTCCAGCACCTCCTCATCTCGCCACTGCCTGAGACATTCACTGAGTACGTCATCCGTTTTGGCCTTCTCCATGATGTAGTTATGGAGTTTGGATGTTTGGTCCTGGACAGTGGCTCTCACACTCACTAGTCCTCGGCCTCCTTCTTTACGGCTTACGTACAGTCTCAGGGTGCTGGATTTGGGATGGAACCCGCCATGCATGGTAAGGAGCTTTCGAGTTTTAACATCCGTGGTCTGAATCTCTTCCTTTGGCCACCTGATTATTCCTGCAGGGTATCTGATCACTGGCAGGGCGTAGCTGTTAATTGCCCGGGCCTTGTTCTTGCCATTGAGCCGGCTTCTTAGGACCTGCCTTACTCGCTGGAGGTATTTGGCAGTTGCCGCTTTCCTCGTCACCTGTTCGAGGTTGCCATTTGCCTGTGGTATACCGAGATACTTGTAACTGTCCTCAACGTCTGCTATTGTTCCCTCTGGGAGTGAGATCCCTTCTGTGTGGACTACCTTGCCTCTCCGAGTCACCATCCTGCTACATTTCTCGAGCCCGAATGACATCCCGATGTCATGGCTGTAGATCCTGGTTGTTTGGATCAGAGAGTCGATGTCTCTCTCGCTCTTGGCGTACAGCTTGATGTCATCCATGTAGAGGAGGTGACTGATCTTTGCTCCGTTCCTGAGGCGGTATCCATAGCCAGTCTGGTCAATTACTTGGCTTAGAGGGTTGAGGCCTATGCAGAACAGTAGTGGGGACAGAGCATCTCCTTGGTAGATACCACATTTGATGGTCACTTGTGCGAGCGGCTTGCCATTTGCCTCAAGGGTAGTCTTCCACATTCCCATCGAGTTTGCAACGAAGTCCCTTAGAGCCCTGTTGATATTGTACAACTTCAAGCATTCCATGATCCATGTGTGTGGCATTGAGTCGTAGGCTTTCTGGTAATCAATCCAGGCTGTGCACAGGTTGGTGTGTCGTGACCGGCAGTCTTGGGCGACTGTTCTGTCAACCAGGAGCTGGTGTTTGGCTCCTCTGGTGTCCCTACCAATGCCCTTCTGTGCTGTGCTCATGAATTGTTCCATATGCCCACTTATCTTAGCCGCAATGATGCCTGACATGAGCTTCCATGTTGTGGAGAGACAGGTCATTGGCCGGTAGTTGGAGGGGACTGCACCCTTGACAGGGTCCTTCATGATCAGGACCGTTCGCCCTTCGGTTAGCCATTCTGGGTGAGTCCCATCTCTCAGCAGCTGGTTCATTTGTGCTGCTAGGCGCTCATGGAGTGATGTGAGTGTCCTTAGCCAGTAGGCATGGACCATATCAGGGCCAGGTGCTGTCCAGTTTTTCATACCTGAGACTCTTTCTCGGATGTCTGCCTCTGTGATGGTAACTGAGTTCTGTTCTGGGAGGTGGCTGTGCTCCTCTCTCAGGGACACCAGCCATTGTGCACTTCTGTTATGTGCTGCATCCTTCTCCCATATGTTCCTCCAGAACTGTTCAGTTTCCAGCCTCGGTGGATCTGCTCCCCTGTTGTTACCCTGCCACACTGAGCGTACACCTTCGCAGGTTGTGTTGCGAACAGCCTGTTCACCCTTCTGGCTTCATTCTCTTTAGTGTACCTCTGTAGGCGGCTGGCCAGGGCTTGGAGCCTTTGTTTGGCAGTTTCGAGTGCTTCAGGTATGGTCATCTGGCTGTACTTTCTGGGTACTGGTCTTTTCATTGCACCTCTCTGGGCCTCTGTTAATTGACTCACTTCTCTCCGAGCCGCCTTGATCTTAGCCTCCAACCGTCTTTTCCATGGTGGGTATTGTCCATGGCTCCCATGGTTGCTCTTTTATAGCCAAGCATCTCTAGGATCACTGCTGCTGAAGTGTATATCAGCTCATTGGTTTCAGTGATTGTGGTGGTAGGTATTGCCCTCACTGCTGCATTCACGCTTTCTATGAGATCCTTAGGTGGTACTTCACACAACCGCTGTAACCGGTGTCTTTGCCCTGTGCCCATCTAGCCATGATCTTAGCTTTCAGGTCAGTCGCTGCCTCGTTCAGCGTTATCGGTTCCATTGGGGCTATGTACCCAATATCTGGTTGGGGAGTTTGCAGTTGGTGGGATCTCCCTCTGACCTCGGCAACTGTGGCATCATATATGTGTTGTACTTCATCAATCTCCAGCTGTGATAGCAGTTGCCGTTTGGTGGATGTTGGAGCATTGAGCTACCAGTTGTTTCGGGGTCAACTGTGACTGTGGGTTTCGAAGTAACCATTCAGCCCACATTCTCTGCATGTAACCTCTTTGGCCAGGGTTACTCGAGTAGTAGCATTCCAACAGAGCCCTGTTATCGCATCTCGTCCACTTTCGCCTTGTTCCAGTAGCCCACTTTTCATCAAGGTGCTCTGGTTCCCCAGCACCTGACGCAGACCTTGTTTGGCCGGGCGACCAATCCGGCATCTCATTGGTTATTTGTGCCTTCATGGTTATGAGTTAGGCAGCCAGCATTAAGGGGTCTTGCCTAAGGACCCACACTGGATGTTGGTGTTAATGTGCTCCCGGTGGGATTCGAACCCTGAACCGTCGGGGTCCGCTTCGCCCTGTCGGTACTCATTTTCCAATAATGACCTGTGTACTATTCATTATCCCTGGGGACTAACAAACAACAGTGGTTCTTAACTGGTGATTCTCCTCTCTCACCTCCCTTGCCCTCTCCCCCTTCCTCTCTCCTCTCCTCCCCCCTCCCCCCCTCCTCCCCCTCCCCTCCCTGCAGGTGTTATCTGTTGGACTTCGGAGCGTCTCGAGGTTTTGACAAAAGCTTCACAGATGCGTACATTGAGGTGAGGAGTAAAAGTGGATTAAGTGAGGACTGGAATGACAGATGAGACGTGAGTTTGTTAAAGGTGATCAAAGCAGCGGCGGATCAGGACCGAGACCGAGTCCTGCTCAAGTCCAGAGAGATGAGGTTTCTCACAGGATTCGAGACCAAGGTCTGTCCATCAGAGTCTCTCCCTGGTCTCTCTCTCTTGTATCTCTCTGGTCTCTCTCTCTGGTCTGTCTCTGGTCTCTCTCTGGTCTCTCTCTGGCCTCAGCATGTAGAGACCCCTGTAGATGTACAAGTCTGACCAGAGGGTGACGCTGTGTCCTGTGCAGTCGATGGAGCGTGCTCACGTAGACGCCGTCATGATCCTCGGCGAGGCCTTCTCTTCGTCTGCGCCTTTTGACTTTGGCGCCCAGAGCACGACGGAGCGGATCCACCGCCTCATCCCCACAATGCTCCACCAGAGGCTGACTCCGCCCCCAGAGGAGACCTACTCCCTGCACCGCAAGATGGGAGGGGCCTTCCTCATCTGCGCCAAACTCAGGGCCAAGATCCAGTGCAAGGACATGTTCCAGGTGACTGCTGGAGGTGATGGAGGAGGTGATGCAGGAGGTGATGGAGGAGGTGATGGAGGAGGTGATGAGGAGATGATGGAGGAGGTGATGGAGGAGGTGATGGAGGAGGTGATAGGAGGAGGTGACAGAGGAGGTGAGGATGGACTCGATGATGGCCGTGTAGAACTGCAGCTTGGCTTTCCTGAGCTGCCGCAGGAAGTACATCCCCTGCTGGGCCTTCTTGATGAGGGAGCTGATGGTCGGCTCCCACTTGAGGTCCTGGGTGATGGTGGTGCCCAGGAAACGGAAGGACTCCACAGAGGTGATGGGGGAGTCCATCACGGAGGGTGGGGGCGGGGGGACAGTGCTCTTCCTGAAGTCCACAATCATCTCCACTGTCTTCTGGGCGTTCAGCTCCAGGTTGTTACCACTGCACCAGGACACCAGCCGGTCCACCTCCCTCCTGTAGGAGACACCAGGACACCAGCCGGTCCACCTCCCTCCTATAGGCGGACTCATCGTTGTTGGAGATGAGTCCAATGAGGGTGGTGTCGTCCGCGAACTTGATCAGCTTCACGGAGTCGTGGCTGGAGGTGCAGTGGTTGGTGTACAGGGAGAAGAGCAGGGGAGAAAGAACACAGCCCTGTGGGGCTCCTGTATTTATAATCCGAGAGTCCGAGACATTCTTCCCCAGACGCACTCGCTGCTTCCTGTCCGTCAGGAAGTCAGTGATCCACCTGCAGGTGGAATCGGGCACGTTGAGCTGGGAGAGCTTGTCCTGGAGCAGGGATGGCAGGATTGTGTTGAAGGCAGAGCTGAAGTCCACGAACAGGACCCTGGCGTAGGTCCCCGGGGAGTCCAGGTGCTGTAGGATGTGGTGGAGGGCCAGGTTAATGGCGTCGTCTACAGATCTGTTGGCTCTGTAGGCGAACTGCAGGGGGTCCAGGATGTTGGGAAGAGGCACGAGCAGGAGAGGTGGGATGGATTATGTTTTGACGAGCAGCTGTAGTAGAGTAGGTTTGTTAAAGTCCCGTACTGTAAATATCTATAGTGTGTCTCTTTGTGATGATGGGTTTTATTTTACCTGTGTCTGAAAATATACGTCAGTCATTCGCGATTTACCGGTCAATCTTTGTTCCCTCCCTCACCTCTGGTCATGAGGGAGCAGCGTCTGCAGTCAGAGCTTTGGGTAATGACTGAAAGAACGAGATCGCGGATACAAGCGGTCGAAATGAGCTTCCTCCGCAGAGTGACTGCTCCCTTAGAGATAGGGTGAGGAGCTCAGTCACACGGGAGGAGCTCGGAGTAGAGCCGCTGCTCCCTTAGAGATAGGGTGAGGAGCTCAGTCACACGGGAGGAGCTCGGAGTAGAGCCGCTGCTTCTCCACGTCGAGAGGCACCAGTTGAGGTGGCTCGGGCATCTGTTCAGGATGCCTCCTGGACGGCTCCCTGGGGAGGTGTTCCAGGCACGTCCCAGGACACGCTGGAGGGACTATGTCTCTCAGCTGACTTTAACCCTATGAACCCGTCTGCATCGGCGCCGATGCACGCGCACATGTTTTACAAATGATCAATTTACTCGCGAACGGTAAAACGTAGCAACTTACTTTTTTTCCCTCTGTGAAGTACGTAATCAGGGCGAAACTAGTTTTGATTTGTCTGTGCGATGCACGGAGGATAAACTACGTTTGTCTGAAAGTCCGTGTCCAAAGCGTGACCCGTGAGGTACAAACAGCTGTGAGATACAGACACACGGGGACTGCCAAAGATCGTCAGAGAGTGAGATGTCTCACTCCTCTGCGTTTACTTGTTCTCCCACAGTTGAAACTACAGCTGCGATTGCAAAAACCGGCTGAAGAGTGCGCATTATTGATAAAGACTATAATAAATACAGTAAAATGACATTATGTGTATATGATGTATATAAATATATGTACTATATAAATAATTGATGTTATTTTTTTTTTTGGCTCAGTTTTATGTTTTTTACAGCTGTACTACAGAAGTAACCCCAGCATTATAGACAAACTGCTTCAGGAAGGGCATCAGGAGTACAGAGTTTTTTGCTTTTATAGTGGAATTTTGTAAAAAGTATAATAGTTAGAGATTAAATTTTTTTTCCCCATTATCCCCAAGACCATAAATAACATTTCTATGCAGTGTAAAAAGTTGTTTATAGCATTTCATTGTGTTTTTTCAATACATTTTTGTTAAATTGATTTTCCGTTTGATTTTTTTCTTTGTCTTCATGATTCCACAATTTTTATATAATTCATATGACAGCTTTACAATATGAATATTCTAAAACTCCAGGTTGTACTGAAAAAAACAAAGTATACTGCTTGACTCTGCATCAAAAGATGACTGTTTTATGAACCATTATACACAAAGTAAACCAGGCGAGGAAAGTTCCCCAAAATGACCCATGTGCATAGAGGGTTAAACTTGCTTCTTATTATTCCAAAGGTAGACATTTTGAACTTGTTTCTCCTGTATCGTTAAAACTCTGTTGTGGACGTGCAGCGAAGGACGTTTTGTGACCGTGGGTCGCTTTTGTATTCAGAGCTCAGCGGCCAATCAGTGCTCTGCGTCTTCTCTGTTGCCGGGAAGAATTTTTTAGTCGAAGCCGATGCCGTTATGATAACGGGGACATAGGTTTAAGCTGTGACTGAGCTGTGATCGAGACCTCGACAGGATAGAGACCACTATTGGGTCAAGAGGCTGGTTGTAGTTTGTCGGAGACTGTGATAGTAAAATAATCTGTTCTGGTTCAATCCAAATATCAAGAAACTGAAGCCGGAGCAAGAGGAATGTTTAGTAAAAGTCATTGATGCAAACATGTTGTGGCTCTACTCCCCACGGGCTCCGTTAGTGGCAAAGGAGATGGCTAAAGCTAGGCTACATGCTAAAGCTAGGCTACATGCTAAAGCTAGGCTAAAAGCTAACTGCCTCACTCACTCATTACATACGTCACAGTAAACTCAGATCCAATGGTTTTAATCTCCAAAGGAGTTAGCCCCTCCCACCTGTTCACGGAGTCAATGGAGCAGATCCAGACCTTAGTATGAAATGAGTACAATAGTGTGGTAAGACCAGACTAGACCCAACACAAAGTTGAATAAGAATCTTGTTCCAATCCTAGTTTCATCAGTAAAACGTTCTGACAGCGCTGAGACGGAGCGAGGTCCAGATCGATGGTCGTTGACGTCTGCGTTGTCTCCGGATGATTGACAGCTGCAATGAGTGTCCGAACATGTGTCTTTTTCAGATCGATGCCGTGACCTTCTCGTTGCATTGTTACATATTTGGATCCAAACCCGTCTGCGGCGCTCACTCACCTCCAGCTCTCTCCCTGAGTCAATATCCTGAAGTCTGATCTGTTTCCTGAACCCAAACCAACACACACTTTTCTGTCTCCTCTTCCTCTCTGCCTGAACCATGCTCTCTTCTTCCTCTCTGCCTGAACCATGCTCTCTTCTTCCTCTCTGCCTGAACCATGCTCTCTTCTTCCTCTCTGCCTGAACCATGCTCTCTTCTTCCTCTCTGCCTGAACCATGCTCTCCTCTTCCTCTCTGCCTGAACCATGCTCTCTTCTTCCTCTCTGCCTGAACCATACTCTCTTCTTCCTCTCTGCCTGAACCATACTCTCTTCTTCCTCTCTGCCTGAACCATGCTCTCTTCTTCCTCTCTGCCTGAACCATACTCTCTTCTTCCTCTCTGCCTGAACCATGCTCTCTCCTTCCTCTCTGCCTGAACCATACTCTCTCCTTCCTCTCTGCCTGAACCATGCTCTCTTCTTCCTCTCTGCCTGAACCATACTCTCTTCTTCCTCTCTGCCTGAACCATGCTCTCTTCTTCCTCTCTGCCTGAACCATACTCTCTCCTTCCTCTCTGCCTGAACCATACTCTCTCCTTCCTCTCTGCCTGAACCATGTTCTCTTCTTCCTCTCTGCCTGAACCATACTCTCTTCTTCCTCTCTGCCTGAACCATGCTCTCTTCTTCCTCTCTGCCTGAACCATACTCTCTTCTTCCTCTCTGCCTGAACCATGCTCTCTTCTTCCTCTCTGCCTGAACCATGCTCTCTTCTTCCTCTCTGCCTGAACCATACTCTCTTCTTCCTCTCTGCCTGAACCATGCTCTCTTCTTCCTCTCTGCCTGAACCATACTCTCTTCTTCCTCTCTGCCTGAACCATGCTCTCTCCTTCCTCTCTGCCTGAACCATACTCTCTCCTTCCTCTCTGCCTGAACCATGCTCTCTTCTTCCTCTCTGCCTGAACCATACTCTCTTCTTCCTCTCTGCCTGAACCATGCTCTCTTCTTCCTCTCTGCCTGAACCATACTCTCTTCTTCCTCTCTGCCTGAACCATACTGTCTTCTTCCTCTCTGCCTGAACCATACTCTCTTCTTCCTCTCTGACTGAACCATGCTCTCTTCTTCCTCTCTGCCTGAACCATACTCTCTTCTTCCTCTCTGCCTGAACCATGCTCTCTTCTTCCTCTCTGCCTGAACCATGCTCTCTCCTTCCTCTCTGCCTGAACCATACTCTCTACTTCCTCTCTGCCTGAACCATGCTCTCTTCTTCCTCTCTGCCTGAACCATACTCTCTTCTTCCTCTCTGCCTGAACCATGCTCTCTTCTTCCTCTCTGCCTGAACCATACTCTCTTCTTCCTCTCTGCCTGAACCATACTCTCTTCTTCCTCTCTGCCTGAACCATGCTCTCTTCTTCCTCTCTGCCTGAACCATGCTCTCTTCTTCCTCTCTGCCTGAACCATGCTCTCTTCTTCCTCTCTGCCTGAACCATGCTCTCTTCTTCCTCTCTGCCTGAACCATGCTCTCTCCTTCCTCTCTGCCTGAACCATACTCTCTTCTTCCTCTCTGCCTGAACCATACTCTCTTCTTCCTCTCTGCCTGAACCATGCTCTCTTCTTCCTCTCTGCCTGAACCATACTCTCTTCTTCCTCTCTGCCTGAACCATGCTCTCTTCTTCCTCTCTGCCTGAACCATACTCTCTTCTTCCTCTCTGCCTGAACCATACTCTCTTCTTCCTCTCTGCCTGAACCATACTCTCTTCTTCCTCTCTGCCTGAACCATACTCTCTTCTTCCTCTCTGCCTGAACCATGCTCTCTTCTTCCTCTCTGCCTGAACCATACTCTCTTCTTCCTCTCTGCCTGAACCATGCTCTCTCCTTCCTCTCTGCCTGAACCATGCTCTCTCCTTCCTCTCTGCCTGAACCATGCTCTCTTCTTCCTCTCTGCCTGAACCATGCTCTCTTCTTCCTGGGTGTAGTGGCTTTGTATGTAGCGGCTGTGGATGTAGCGGCTGTGGATGTAGCGGCTTTGGATGTAGCGGCTGTGGGTGTAACGGCTGTGAATGTAGCGGCTGTGGGTGTAGCGGCTGTGGGTGTAGCGGCTGTGGTTGTAGCGGCTGTGGATGTAGCGGCTGTGGATGTAGCGGCTGTGGGTGTAGCGGCTGTGGGTGTAGCAGCTGTGGGTGTAGTGGCTGTAGGTTTAGCGGCTGTGGATAAAGCGGCTGTGGGTGTAGTGGCTTTGGATGTAGTGGCTGTGGGTGTAGCGGCTGTGGATGTAGCGGTTGTGGGTGTAGCGGCTATAGGTTTAGCGGCTGTAGGTTTAGCGGCTGTGGATGTAGCGGCTGTGGGTGTAGCGGCTGTGGGTGTAGCGGCTGTGGGTGTAGCAGCTGTGGGTGTAGCAGCTGTGGGTGTAGCAGCTGTGGGTGTAGCAGCTGTGGGTGTAGCGGTTGTGGGTGTAGCGGCTTTAGGTTTAGCGGCTGTGGATGTAGCGGCTGTGGGTGTAGCGGCTGTGGATGTAGCGGTTGTGGGTGTAGCGGCTGTAGGTTTAGCGGCTGTGGATAAAGCGGCTGTGGGTGTAGTGGCTTTGGATGTAGTGGCTGTGGGTGTAGCGGCTGTGGATGTAGCGGTTGTGGGTGTAGCGGCTATAGGTTTAGCGGCTGTAGGTTTAGCGGCTGTGGATGTAGCGGCTGTGGGTGTAGTGGCTGTGGGTGTAGCGGCTGTGGGTGTAGCGGCTGTGGGTGTAGCAGCTGTGGGTGTAGCAGCTGTGGGTGTAGCGGTTGTGGGTGTAGCGGCTTTAGGTTTAGCGGCTGTGGATGTAGCGGCTGTGGGTGTAGCGGCTGTGGATGTAGCGGTTGTGGGTGTAGCGGCTGTAGGTTTAGCGGCTGTGGATAAAGCGGCTGTGGGGTGTAGTGGCTTTGGATGTAGTGGCTGTGGGTGTAGCGGCTGTGGATGTAGCGGTTGTGGGTGTAAGCGGCTATAGGTTTAGCGGCTGTAGGTTTAGCGGCTGTGGATGTAGCGGCTGTGGGTGTAGCGGCTGTGGGTGTAGCGGCTGTGGGTGTAGCGGCTGTGGGTGTAGCAGCTGTGGGTGTAGCAGCTGTGGGTGTAGCGGTTGTGGGTGTAGCGGCTTTAGGTTTAGCGGCTGTGGATGTAGCGGCTGTGGGTGTAGCGGCTGTGGATGTAGCGGTTGTGGGTGTAGCGGCTGTAGGTTTAGCGGCTGTGGATGTAGCGGTTGTGGGTGTAGCGGCTGTGGTTGTAGCAGCTCTGGGTGTAGCGGCTGTGTGTGTAGTGGCTGTAGGTTTAGCGGCTGTGGATGTAGTGGCTGTGGATGTAGCGGCTGTGGGTGTAGCAGCTGTGGGTGTAGCGGCTGTAGGTTTAGCGGCTGTGGATGTAGCGGCTGTGGGTGTAGCGGCTGTGGATGTAGCGGTTGTGGATGTAGCGGTTGTGGGTGTAGCGGCTGTAGGTTTAGCGGCTGTAGGTTTAGCGGCTGTGGATGTAGCGGCTGTGGGTGTAGCGGCTGTGGATGTAGCGGTTGTGGATGTAGCAGCTGTGTGTGTAGCAACTGTGGGTGTAGCGGCTGTGGGTGTAGCAGCTGTGGGTGTAGCAGCTGTGGGTGTAGCGGTTGTGGGTGTAGCGGCTGTAGGTTTAGCGGCTGTGGATGTAGCGGCTGTGGGTGTAGCGGCTGTGGGTGTAGCGGCTGTGTGTGTAGCGGCTGTGGGTGTAGCGGCTGTGGGTGTAGCGGCTGTGGATGTAGCAGCTGTGTGTGTAGCAGTTGTGGTGTAGCGGCTGTAGGTTTAGCGGCTGTGGATGTAGCGGCTGTGGGTGTAGCGGCTGTGTGTGTAGCGGCTGTGGGTGTAGCGGCTGTGGGTGTAGCGGCTGTGGATGTAGCGGCTGTGGGTGTAGCAGCTGTGGGTGTAGCAGCTGTGGGTGTAGCAGTTGTGGGTGTAGCGGCTGTAGGTTTAGCGGCTGTAGGTTTAGCGGCTGTGGGTGTAGTGGCTGTGGATGTAGCAGCTGTGGGTGTAGCGGCTGTGGGTGTAGCAGCTGTGGGTGTAGCGGCTGTGGGTGTAGCGGCTGTGGGTGTAGCAGCTGTGGGTGTAGCGGCTGTGGGTGTAGCAGCTGTGGGTGTAGCGGCTGTGGGTGTAGCAGCTGTGGGTGTAGCGCTGTGGGTGTAGCGGCTGTGGGTGTAGCAGCTGTGGGTGTAGCGGCTGTGGGTGTAGCAGCTGTGGGTGTAGCGGCTGTGGGGGGCTGTGCGAGGCCCAGAGGCTCATGGGAAATACTGGAGCGATAGATTCATGAAGAGAGGGTTCTTTACCGAGAGAACGGCTTCAGGGCTTTTTCTATCATTGGTTTTATTTGTAAATTACAAAACTTTCAAAATGAATTAATCAAAGTTTAGGCAAAACGACGTACTTCACATTAATCATTAATCAGAAAATATTAACATCTACATAAACATGTTAATCCTCAAACATTCAGCCTCATCTGCATATTATTCATTCATTAAATCAGGCCCGTGGGCCAAACGCGGCCCTCTGTGTTCTCTCATGTGGCCCTCTGCTGCTAACACAAAGTCTCCATTGAGGCACTTTGACAGTGTCATCCAGCCAACTTCAGCTCCACCAACACAGTGCTGTACCTTGTTGTAAACCTCAGACTCTCTGGAATTGATCGTGGTTCACAGTGGTTCAAAACAGACGCTTATTTTACCCCAACTCCCTCTGTCCCTTTGTCACTTCAATACAATGTACAATTCTATACGTTAGAAACCGTCACACATTCATTCAGTCGGACCAGACACAGGTCCAAACTCTCTCTGACCCTACACTCTCCCAGACTCTGAGCCGTTTAAGACCTTTTTAAGATGTTTCTGACGTCACTGAGCTCAAATAAATCTGAGAAGGATCGAGATCTCTGCGAGTCCTGGAGCTGTGGATGTGATCAGAATAAAGTTTGTACTGCACTGATGTTGGTGGGAGGGGGAGGGGGAGGAGGGGGAGGAGGGGGGGGGGGAGGAGGGGGGGAGGGGGAGGGGGGAGGAGGGGGGGAGGAGGGGGAGAGCGTGGGTGCAGAGAGAGAGAGATGAAACAGGCAGGAGGGCGAGCGAGCGGCGATCAAAGGCGAGAAAATGAAATGGCATTTGACCCGTCTGCAAGTGACGAGCTGCCACTGAAGTGCAAAGTAGTGCGAAACCACTGGGAACTTCCCGGAGGGAGGGGGGCAGGGGGAGGGAGGGGGTGAGGGAGGGTGAGGGAGGGTGAGGGAGGGTGAGGGAGGGGGTGAGGTTGAGGGGGGTCAACCTCGGCGTGCGCCCATCATGGCTTATTTAGCGTTCTCTCTCTTTCTGAAGTGACACCGAGGAACACGACGACGACAACTCTGTTATGACTGAGACACCTCCTCTAAGTTATACCATAATAATAATAATAATGATAATAATAATAATAATAATAATAATCATTATAATAATGATAATAATAATAATATTATTATGCTGTTTGAATGTCACATGACCAAACCTGCAGGTGAAAGCTAGATCCTGTCAGACCTCTGAAGCTAAGCAGGGCAGGGCCTGGTTAGTACTGTGATGGGAGACCTCTGGGAACAGCAGGTGCCACAGTGGGTCGGCTGTGGATGTGGTTGTGTCCTTAGGCAAGACACTTCCCCCACATTAGAATGAGTCTGGTGTGTGTGTGAATGGTTGGTGGTGGTGGGAGGGGCTTCTGTCAGTGTGCCCCAGGGCAGCTGTGGCTACAGTAGTTTATCTCTTCTGTGTTTGGATAAATTGACTGATGATTTGAAGAGAGATCATTTGAATTGGACTGAATGGAATAGAAAACCTTTGATCATACAGCCTCCTCCAGCTTTGACGGACAGTGAAGGTCTTACAGCCTTAGAGTCAGCAACTCTTTCACTTTCAGAAGTTGTAAAATGTTCTTTTCAGTAAAGTTTGAATCCAGCCCCAGAGAACCCAGCTAGATATTTATGTTCAGCTGAGTCAGGACCAGAACTGTAAGATTTAACTGATTGAACTTGTTGTTAGCGGTCGTGGAAGGAGCTCTCAGAGAAACCCTGTTGGACCTGGGACCTGAGCGTGCTAACCACTCTGCCACTGTGTGTTTCCAGACACAGTTTAACGCCTGAGCCTCTGAGTAGGAGAAAGACTTTCTGTAAATCTCTCCTTTGTGAGATTATCAGAGTTTGTCGTATCTTCTGCTTTGTACATTTAGCATCAAACCCACACTTATGCACCTCACGTCTATGTTTTCAATTTGTGTAAAACTATTGGAAAAAAGCGTTGGTAAAGAACGCCGCCGGACCTTCGACGGAGCAGACGATCCCAGCTTTATTTTAGTAAAACACAAGTGTAAATAAACTAGCCGTGCTTGATCACCAGCAGTAAAAAGCTTTACACTTTTGTCTAGTAACTTTCTGAGCCTTAAACAAAGAATACCTCATTATTTTTTACCTTTCCGCTGTGATCAAACTGTTTTATATGATTCTAAATCCACCTCACACGAATCTAAAGCCATCCACAGGTTTGGAAAAACCCTGAATCGTGGCTTCTATTTATTCATACATGACTTATTCCTGAGCCAGAGTTATGTAAAAATACAACAAATCGATGCAGAATCCTGAGAAAAACCAGAATCAGAATCATTTTGGGCCTCGCTCACCAACATCTTTCAGCATCAAACCCCCGCCTTTGCATTTGCTTCTATATGTTTTCCATTTGTATGAAAGGAATAGAGAAAGGCGCTGGTAAAGATGGCCGCCTGACCTTTAACGAAGCAGACAATCCCAGCTTTCCTAATAAACCACGGCTGGAGCCGAGCGCTGGAAATGCAATGTGGAGTGAATAATTCAGGACTCTGGCTCTCCTTCTTACGGCTGCCATGTTGGAAATGAGGACTCAGGCGGCGGACGAGAATATGGATTGTCTTCTGCGTTTACGTTAGCATACATCCATATCAGGCCTCGTTAGTCCGAGCGCGTTCCCCGTCCCTGATGTAGCCTGATGTAAGGAAGCCGGCGATGCGTCTGCGGCGGCAATGCGTCTGCAGCGGCGATAGGTCTGCAGCGGCGATGCGTCTGCAGCGGCGATAGGTCTGCAGCGGCAATGCGTCTGCAGCGGCGATAGGTCTGCAGCGGCGATACGTCTGCAGCGGCGATAGGTCTGCAGCGGCGATGCGTCTGCAGCGGCGATAGGTCTGCAGCGGCGATGCGTCTGCAGCGGCGATAGGTCTGCAGCGGCGATGCGTCTGCAGCGGCGATAGGTCTGCAGCGGCGATGCGTCTGCAGCGGCGATGCGTCTGCAGCGGCGATGCGTCTGCAGCGGCAATGCGTCTGCAGCGGCGATGCGTCTGCAGCGGCGATAGGTCTGCAGCGGCGATGCGTCTGCAGCGGCGATGCGTCTGCAGCGGCGATGCGTCTGCAGCGGCGATGCGTCTGCAGCGGCGATAGGTCTGCAGCGGCGATGCGTCTGCAGCGGCGATGCGTCTGCAGCGGCGATGCGTCTGCAGCGGCGATAGGTCTGCAGCGGCGATGCGTCTGCAGCGGCGATGCGTCTGCAGCGGCGATGCGTCTGCAGCGGCGATAGGTCTGCAGCGGCGATGCGTCTGCAGCGGCGATAGGTCTGCAGCGGCGATGTGTCTGCAGCGGCGATGTGTCTGCAGCGGCGATGCGTCTGCAGCGGCGATGTGTCTGCAGCGGCGATGCGTCTGCAGCGGCGATGCGTCTGCAGCGGCGATGCGTCTGCAGCGGCGATGCGTCTGCAGCGGCGATGCGTCTGCAGCGGCGATGTGTCTGCAGCGGCGATGCGTCTGCAGCGGCGATGTGTCTGCAGCGGCGATAGGTCTGCAGCGGCGATGCGTCTGCAGCGGCGATGTGTCTGCAGCGGCGATGCGTCTGCAGCGGCGATGCGTCTGCAGTGTCGATGCGTCTGCAGCGGCGATAGGTCTGCAGCGGCGATGCGTCTGCAGCGGCGATAGGTCTGCAGCGGCGATGCGTCTGCAGCGGCGATAGGTCTGCAGCGGCGATGCGTCTGCAGCGGCGATAGGTCTGCAGCGGCGATGCTCTGCAGCGGCGATAGGTCTGCAGCGGCGATGCGTCTGCAGCGGCGATAGGTCTGCAGCGGCGATGCGTCTGCAGCGGCAATGCGTCTGCAGCGGCGATGCGTCTGCAGCGGCGATAGGTCTGCAGCGGCGATGCGTCTGCAGCGGCGATAGGTCTGCAGCGGCGATGCGTCTGCAGCGGCGATAGGTCTGCAGCGGCGATGCGTCTGCAGCGGCGATAGGTCTGCAGCGGCGATGCGTCTGCAGCGGCGATGCGTCTGCAGCGGCAATGCGTCTGCAGCGGCAATGCGTCTGCAGCGGCGATAGGTCGGCAGCGGCAATGCGTCTGCAGCGGCGATAGGTCGGCAGCGGCGATGCGTCTGCAGCGGCGATGCGTCTGCAGCGGCGATGTGGACACGGCGGCGATGCGTGGCTCAGTTGGTAGAGCATTGGCCTTTGAGCCTGAAGGTCGTGGGTTCGAGCCCACCCTAAGACCTACCTCACGACTCCCACTGATGTCTGCTGTCGTTGTGTCCTTGGGCAAGACACTTGACCCCACTTTGCCTGAAGCCCCCACTGAAAGATCTCAGCACCTGCAGGAGGATCAGTGAGGGGCTGGTGCTCTGACTGCCACCCCCGACCCAGACATGGATTATGGGGAAGAAGATGGATGGATATTAGCTTGATAGATTCTTTTTTGATCGCTGCAGGAGAAATCCAGATGTCCAGCAACACGAATTAAAAAAATACAGTATGAAGTATGAAAGTATGAAGGAAAACTATAACCTTCAGTGATATTTCTGTTTCTCTTCTGTTCAAATCTAAAACATGTTTTTCTAAAAACCCCGAGTCACGCTGTGGTCGTGTTTATTTAAACACGACTTATTCCTGAGAGTTAAATAAAAATACAACAAATCGGTGAAACCTGTGAAAAACAAGGCCGTGTTTTATTAAAGGCACCGAAAAACAGTTCTCCTCCAGCGTAGCTCAATCCCAGCGTCACGAGGAAACGGCGGATCCACAAACCACAGAAGAACCTAAAACACAGAAGAACCTAAACCACAGAAGAACCTAAACCAAAGAAGAAGAACCTAAACCACAGAAGAAGAACCTAAACCACAGAAGAAGAACCTAAACCACAGAAGAAGAACCTAAACCACAGAAGAAGAACCTAAACCACAGAAGAAGAACCTCACATTCAGTCAAGTGTCAGAGTCGGAGCCAGATGTTAGGACCGGACTCTGGCGAAGGAAAAACAAGTTCTTTTGACTCAGCGTTTGTTGTAACGACCGATAACTCTGTGTGTCTCTGTGTGTTACTCTGTGTGTCTCTGTGTGTCTCTCTGTGTGTTTCTCTGTGTGTTTCTCTGTGTGTTTCTCTGTGTGTCTCTGTGTGTGTCTCTGTGTGTTTCTCTGTGTGTTTCTCTGTGTGTCTCTGTGTGTTTCCCTGTGTGTGTCTCTGTGTGTGTCTCTGTGTGTGTCTCTGTGTGTCTCTGTGTGTGTCTCTGTGTGTGTCTCTGTGTGTTACTCTGTGTGTCTCTGTGTGTCTCTCTGTGTGTTTCTCTGTGTGTCTCTGTGTGTTACTCTGTGTGTCTCTGTGTGTCTCTGTGTGTTTCTCTGTGTGTTTCTCTGTGTGTTTCTCTGTGTGTCTCTGTGTGTGTCTCTGTGTGTTTCTCTGTGTGTTTCTCTGTGTGTCTCTGTGTGTTTCCCTGTGTGTGTCTCTGTGTGTGTCTCTGTGTGTGTCTCTGTGTGTCTCTGTGTGTGTCTCTGTGTGTGTCTCTGTGTGTTTCTCTGTGTGTCTCTCTGTGTGTCTCTGTGTGTTACTCTGTCTGTCTCTGTGTGTGTCTCTGTGTGTTTCTCTGTGTGTTTCTCTGTGTGTCTCTGTGTGTGTCTCTGTGTGTGTCTCTGTGTGTCTCTGTGTGTGTCTCTGTGTGTCTCTCTGTGTGTCTCTGTGTGTCTCTCTGTGTGTCTCTGTGTGTCTCTCTGTGTGTCTCTGTGTGTCTCTCTGTGTGTCTCTGTGTGTGTCTCCCTGTGTGTCTCTGTGTGTCTCTGTGCGTCTCTGTGTGTGTCTCTGTGAGTTTGTGAAGCAGTCAGAGTCCTGCTGGATCCGTCTAAAAATACTCTGGTTTGAAACTGACGCCATTTTAGGCCGACGCCGTTGTTTTGAAGCTGATAGTGACGGAAACACAGATAAATATGACACGTTCAGCTCCTTGTGCAGTTTGTTTGTTGGAGATTTGATGAAATATAAGCCAAGAATAGAGAAAAATCATTCATAAATTGTCAAAATGTGCCAAATAGAGTCATGTCTGATTTAGAGCAGGTCTGTTCGTTTGTGAAAGAGGAATTCTACATGTTTTTATTGAAGGACAAGAAGAAGACAGACAAAAACACAAAGATATGGATGAACCAAAGCAGAACCTGCAGCCAGACTTAAATTCCAGGGCGACCTCGGCTTCTGTCTCTGCTCCAGAGAATTCCATTTTGACTTTTTGATCAGTGACAATCTTCTTTCGGACATGTTTGTTTTAACTTTGACCAATCACGCGCAGACTTAACCCCCGGCAGTCCTGCTTTGTGATTGGCCGAGACGTGGGCGCCAGATCCAGGGGAAATGACAGTAAAAGACACAGTTGTTTGGCTTCAGGGCGACAGAAGCAGAGGTGGAAACACAGAGATTGTGATTGGACAGAACAGGAGCTCTCACTCTGCTGCAGGTGAAGAGGTTTTTACATTTGTTTAATATAATGTCTTTTATATCCCAGAGTCCTTCAGTCCAATAATCTGCAGCTGTTTAAGGTTCTCCTGATTCTACTGACTTTGGGAAGTATTTGTCCAGAGAGAAGGAGGCGCCCACCAGCTCTCACACCTCCTCCTCTTCCTCCTCCTCTTCCTCCTCTTCCTCTTCCTCCTCCTCTTCCTCCTCCTCTTCCTCTTCCTCCTCCTCTTCCTCTTCCTCCTCCTCTTCCTCCTCCTCTTCCTCCTCCTCTTCCTCCTCCTCTTCCTCTTCCTCTTCCTCCTCCTCTTCCTCCTCCTCTTCCTCTTCCTCCTCCTGACCTTCCGTTGTGTCATTTCACATAAATCCATTTCCCATTAACATCTTTTGACCCTTTTCTAAAAACCTTTATCACTTGTGCTTCTATTCTTACCTGAAAACCCTGTTCTGCACATGTCAACAGCCTCCTCCCTCTCTCTCCTCTCTCTCCTCTCTCTCTCTTCTCTTTCCTCCCCTCGTCTCTCTCCTCTCACCTCTCTCCATCCTTCACCCCTTCCCTCCTTTCCTCCTTCTCTCTCCTCTCTCCTCTCTCACCTCCTCTCTCCCCTCTCCTCTCCTCTCTCTCCCCCCTCTCCCCCCCTCTCTCCCCTCTCTCTCCCCTCTCCTCTCCCCTCTCTCTCCCCCTCTCATTGGGGGCCTCAGCGTTGCCGATAGAGAGGCGTTGGCAGCCCTGTTCTCGCCGTGGGTCACCTTGTCATTGATCTGCAGCCGGAGCATGTGAAAAAGTGAGATTGTCTTTTCCAAAGTGAGATTGTGTCCCTCGTGGACCACTCCAGGATTAGCCTCGTCTGATTCTCTCCCTCACGCCTCTATCTTTATAACCTTTCATATCCAGAGGGGGGCAGAGGGGAGCAGAGGGGGGCAGTGGGGGGCAGTGGGGGGCAGTGGGGAGCAGAGGGGGGCAGAGGGGGGCAGAGGGGGGTAGAGGGGGGTAGAGGGGGGTAGAAGGGGGCCGAGGGGGGCAGAGAGGGGGCCGAGTGGGGCAGAGGGGGGTAGAGGGGGGTAGAGGGGGGCAGAGGGGGGCACAGGCCTGGACAAGGACGGCCCAGACCTCTCCTTCTGCCGTTAATTGCCCCGGTCCCTGGAGAAGCATCAGCTCCAAACACTGTTGTTGTTTTCTTCCATAATCTTTTATTGTTTGAAGGTCGGCGTTTGCGTCTCTCTGAGTCTGGAGCAGGTGCAGCTCGGAGCTGGATCTCACTCTGTGGAGACGTTTACAACAAAACTTGGATTTATTTCATATCAAATCAGAGAAAGGCTGTTTTTAACACGAGGACTCCCACAGTTATGAAACTATTGACTGCTCCTGTTCAAACCAATGGAATTCTGGGAAATTCCTCCAAAGAATGTTTAGTGTTTTTACCAGATTCATTTAGAGGAAGTAATGCATCTGTAATTTACCTTTACTCACTTTTAATAAGTGCTAAAACTGGTGAGTATCACTGAAATACAGATTAAAAAAGACTAATGCTAACTTCTGACAGTAAACCGTGTGTTGCTACGGTAACTAGCACCTGGCATTCATAATAAGATTCATTAATTTTCCATTTGCAGTAAAACCACATTGGAATACATTTACCAGTGTTAACAAGACAAGATCTTCTCACGTGTCGACAGAAAACCATCATGTCATGAACAAATTTAGACTTAAATAAAAACGTCACAAAGTTATCAAGACCAAAAACACACTTCCAAAACTAAAAGCCGTCTAAATGACTGCCCTGAGAGTTCTAGGCTCAAGGAGTTAAGGATTTTTGGGATGAAATGGCTGCAACAATAATAACTGTGGGTCTTTGAACGCACCACAGACTGTAAACATCAGATTAGTCTTTCTTCTCTCTCACCGTCTCTACCTTTATAAATGTCTCAGACAAACCCCGGCCGCTTCCAAAATGTCTCAGACAAACCCGGCCGCTTCCAAAATGTCTCAGACAAACCCGGCCGCTTCCAAAATGTCTCAGACAAACACGGCCGCTTCCAAAATGTAATCATCTTTGGTCAATGATTTATGAGAACATTTGAAACTGGAGGATGCCATTTTTAGCCTCTTGTTTCCATCGTATCTGCTCTTCTCTCCATCTTCTCTCCATCTTCTCTCCATCATCTCTCCATCTTCTCTCCATCATCTCTCCATCTTCTCTCTGTCTTCTCTCCATCATCTCTCCGGTTTCTCTCCATCATCTCTCCGTCTTCTCTCCATCATCTCTCCATCTTCTCTCTGTCTTCTCTCCATCTTCTCTCCGGTTTCTCTCCGGTCTTTGCTGGTCCTTGGCTGATCCTGCTCCGGCTCGGTCCACGTTCCCGGCCTTTGGTGTCATTATGGTTTATCTGGGTAATTACAGCCTCATCTCTTCAGCCCGTCTCTCTAAGGGCCTGGATTAAGCTCCTCGATCCGTCCACTGGGGTCAGGGTAAGGCCCGGTCACTGGAGGAGGAGGAGGAGAAAAGATATAAATATTCCATTAGCAAAAACAAGAATAGCATGTTTTATTCATGACACATGCTACAGGAAAAAACAGTAAATATGAGATGATTTCAGAATCTCACCGTTTCATCGGTTTTATTTATTGTATAGTTTTTATTTTTATTTTTAAGTTGGAGAATTGGTATTGTATTCATTTGAATTGGTTTTACAGCGTACACAATCTTATACTTATTCTAATTTATTCTTTTAACCATATAAAGCTGCAAACGTGTATATATCAATGTGTTTCTTTTACCTCTGTGCAGCACTTTGGAAACTGGTTTTATAAAATGTGCTATTTAAATATTAAGTGGATTGGATCGCCCTAAATCACAACAGTAGTTATCGTGGAAGATTTGACTAAAATGTCGATTCGCCAACAACAGATCAGAGAATCAAACACAGAATGCAATGAAAGAAAAGCATCGGTCCATAAGAAACAGAAACCTTAAATGTTTCCTGTGACCGTCTCTGTCACATGTTTAAATAAAACTTTAACATTCCAAACGTCAGAAACCAAAGAGTCCGTTCTGAAGGTTGGAGGCTCTTATGATCTGGTTCTTTCTTGTGCAAACGTGGAACATGATATTCTGATGGGAGAAGAATGAGATGCAGCCTCCATGAGTCACGCAGAGCTCAGGATGAATGTACACGTCTGAATTATTAATACGCATTTTTTACCCCACATGTAACGAGCTATTTCAGGCCTCGCTTGTCTGTCAGCGACAATACTGCAGCGACAATACTGCAGCAGGGATGGGGATAACAGAGAGAGAGAGATGGATGTGTATATAGATAGATAGATACATACATACGTAAATTCATATATGTTGTTGTAGTGTTGTTGTAGTGTTGTTGTTGTAGTGTTGTTGCTGTAGTGTTGTTGTAGTGTTGCTGTAGTGTTGTTGTTATAGTGTTGTTGTTGTAGTGTTGCTGTAGTGTTGTTGCTGTAGTGTTGTTGTTATAGTGTTGTTGTTGCAGTGTTGTTGTTGTAGTGTTGTTGTAGTGTTGTTGTTGTAGTGTTGTTGTTGTAGTGTTGTTGCTGTAGTGTTGTTGCTGTAGTGTTGTTATTATAGTGTTGTTGTTGTAGTGTTGTTGTAGCGTTGTTGTTGTAGTGTTATGGAGCTTTCGCGAAAGTTCACCGTGGTAGACCCGGCTGTTGCTGCCAGGCCACAGGCTGCTATTCCTCGACTCATCAATACCAGCAACGCCCACATCCAGTCAACCAATAACCACCAGGACAGCAAGTTAAAAGCCGGAGACGCCCACTTCCCGATCTTCTGAAGTCTGCAAACTTCTGAAGCCTGCAAGGTGCATGTCGCTAAACGCTCCTGTTCGCAAATGCATGCGTTGTTCTGGAGGGGTCGCTTCTGCTCACGTGTTGCTCGTGCGCGTGGCCCGGCTGTCCTCAGTCTGGCTGCTCGTGGTCTGCTCCTCCTCCGCGTCCCTGCACCTGCTGTGGTTCGCATATCCCCACTGCTCTCCTCCTCTGCGGGCTCTTCTGCGGGCTGCTCCGCGGGGCCCCTCCGCGGTTTCTGTGCTGCTCGTTCCTCGTGGTCTGCTGCCGCGCGCAGACGGTCTGGCGGTGCTGTGCGTGTCCCTGCCTCCGATTGGCGGTGCCGCGTTGTCCCGTTGCTCTTCCCAAGTCTCCTGGCATGTGAGTACAGTGAGTGTGCCGACCGCGGACAGTTTAATCCCGGAGTCTAGGCTGCAGGCGGCTGGTTTTTGCCCTACGCACTTGACTGCAGGCGTCAGTCTTCGCCCGTGCTTGGTCTGCAGGCTCCGTTTTACACGTGTTGAGCTAACTGAGGGTCAATGCATCTTAAATGGCATCAATCTCCAATGTCTGAGGGATATAAGAGGAGCAATGTGCATTAATTCAGATTCATGTTCTGCCACTTGCAGTAAAACCACGTTGGAAAAAATGTGCAAAGACTACCCCATCGTGCTCCAGACGGCACACACAGAGCTCTTGCACGGCGCCATCTTTACAGCATCAATCTCATTACTCGCAAGTCACTATTGTTAAATTATGTATTTAAATTCGTCTATCTGCAGGAGGAAGGAGGGGCCATGCATTTAAATAGCTAGGTCACTAGTATTAAACTGGGTAACTAAACTGCAGTTGTTGCATTTCGAAAGTGCAGCAGAAAGAAAAGGGGCCCAATGTGAATATGCAATGGGTTTGAAGTGGAGCTGTAGCTATGAACGCATGGATCAGTGATCGTTCATGCGTTCTACCATAACCAAAGCAGCAAGATGGCTCCAGGGGACATCTGTTTCTCGCATGGGAATGTTTCGGATTCGGGTTGATTTATTTCCTCAGGCTCTTAAACAACCGTGGGCATGGTTCTCTGACCGCCGCTGCTGCGGTCCCTGCTGCCGTTCCTACTGATGCCTGATCCCGCTGCTGCCTATTCCTGCTGCTGCCTGTCCCTGCTGCCTGCTCCTGCTGCTCCTACTACTACATGTGCCGCTGCTGCTGTTCCTGCCGCTGCCGCTCCGCAGGCTCCCAGGCTGCACCTATCTCTACGGCTCGGCTCTTCAGACACGTACGTAACCTGGCTCACGGAGACAAGCGGCGCACGCTGGCGTGACACGTCTGTTGTTCGTATGAATTGCATTGTGCTGCTGCTGCTTGCTGCTTCTGCTGCCGCTACTGCTGCTATTGCTGCCGCTGCTGCTTCATACTGCATCTGCTGCCGTGCTGCTGCTGCTTCTTTACTTTGACACCTCTCTTCACTGCGCATCTCTTTTACTGAAACACTAAACAGCTTCAACTATATTCTACTGCGGTGGCTTGATACAGGATTATTGCTGTTATTATCTACGGATGCTGCAACCGCTGCTGCTGCTGCTGCTTCATGCTGCTACCGTTACTGCTGCCGCTGCTGCTTCATACTGCATCTGCTGCCGTGCTGCTGCTGCTTCATGTACTTGACATCTCTCTTCACTTCGCATCTCTTTTACTGAAACACTAAACAGCTACAACAATATTCTACTGCTCTGGCTTTGATACAGGATTATGGCTGTTATTATCTACGGATGCTGCAACCGCTGCTGCTTCATACTGCTACTGCTGCTACTGCTAATGCTGCTTCTGCTGCTTCATACTGCTACCGTTACTGCTGCTGCTACTGCTGCGCTGCTGCTGCTGCTTCATGTACTTTGACATCCCTCTTCACTTCGCATCTCTTTTACTGAAACACTAAACGGCTACAACAATATTCTACTGCTCTGGCTTTGATACAGGATTATTGCTGCTATTATCGACGGATGCTGCAGCTGCTGCTGCTTCACACTGCTACTGCTGCTGCTGCTTCATACTGCTACTGCTGCTGCTTCATACGGCTACTGCTGCTACTGCTGCTGCTGTCATTTACTTTGCCATCTCTCTTCACTTCGCATCTCTTTTACTGAAACCCTGAACAGCTACAACAACATTCTACTGCTGTGGCTTTGATACAGAATTATTACTGTTATTTTCTAAGGACGCTGCTACAGCTGCTGCCGCGGCTTGATACAGGACTTTGCTGTTATTATCTGAGGCTACTGCTGCTGCCGCTGCTGCTACTGCTACTGCAACCCATTCTCTCAGAAGCTTATCCTGCTTCTAATGGATGCAGCCCGGCTGAGTATGCCGCGCTGCGCCGGACTCGCACCTATGCTCCCAGGGTCGCTTCGGCGGTCGTGCTTCATCTTTCTACTGAATCTCCTGATTCTATCAGATGCAGCTGGCCAAGTAGCTGCGCTGAGCCGTCAATCGGACTCCTAATCAAAGGCATCCATACCTGGTTCTTCACTCTTCTGATCACAGGCTCCCCATCATGCTGCCCATCCTGCAGCGGCGCTGAACTCCGGCTCATCTTCCAAGTACATGTCTGCCCTCCTCGCAGCATCTTCTGCTCGCCTTCTGTGGCTTCTCTGCATAAGCGTTTCACCACTGCTCACTCAACCTTCAATGCGGTCCGAGACACGGCTTCCCGTCCTATCCTACTGGCCTAATTATCTACTCTCCAACCCAAGATTCTAAGCGTAAAGGCGCCTGCAACATCAATGGCCCTCTCCGGTGTGTCTCTCTGCCCCTACAGGTCTCCGCTTCTACACGGACGCTGCCCCTTCCGTGGGTTTTTGGGGGATTCTTCCAGGACCAGTGGTTCGCCGGCCGTGGCCCGCTACTTTCCCCGGAGCATTTCCTCTGCCCTACACGAGACATTCCCAGTGGTCGTGGCCTGCGCGCTGCGGAATCACACGTGGCAGAGAAAGAGGATCTCTGTCATGCGTGATCATCTCGACGTAGTGGAAGCATTAAACAAAGGTCGCTCTTCTCACCCAACATAATGTCCCCTGACCATTCAACCTTCATCTCAAACATTCAAAGATCAGAGGCGCCTGCAACACAATAATAGCTCGCTTCGACACATCTCTCTGCCCCTACAGGTCCATGATGCGTTACACTCGCCTCCGCGGCAAAAAGGAGATTTTAACGGACCTCTAATTCTCACTCCAGTCAACCTTCCCATAACAGCAACCTGGTTCAGAGCTCAGCTAAGATCCCTACTGCTCCTCTGCAATTTGTCTCCCCAGCTCTATACAGCCCACTCCTTCAGGATAGGCGCTGCCACGCGCGCGACCTCGCTGGGGCTCCCCCACTCTTCCTCTGCAACGGCTGGGGCGCTGGTCCTCTTCGGCTTCTCCACCTACATCAGGCCAGATGCGACCGCTATCATGGCAGCACAACGTCTACCGGCTTCCTCGTAAGCTCCCAGCAAAGCAAGTAAGCAATAAGATTCTGGTGGCGGCACGCACTTTCCTCAAACGCTCAAAGATTCCTTGCTTCAGCGTCTGGCTGAATATGAGCGTGCGCTCATATTCTCAGTTCGCTCAAAGATTCCTCTGCTGCGGCTGGCTGAACATGCGCGTGCGCGCATGTTCTCAGTTCGCTCAAAGATTCCTCTGCTGCGGCTGGCTGAGCATGCGCGTGCGCGCATGCTCTCAGTTCGCTCAAAGATTCCTCTGCTGCGGCTGGCTGAACATGCGCGTGCGCGCATGTTCTCAGTTCGCTCAAAGATTCCTCTGCTGCGGCTGGCTGAGCATGCGCGTGCGCGCATGCTCTCAGTTCGCTCAAAGATTCCTCTGCTGCGGCTGGCTGAACATGCGCGTGCGCGCATGTTCTCAGTTCGCTCAAAGATTCCTCTGCTACAGCGGCTGGCTGAACATGCGCATGTTCTCAGCTCGCTCATGCTCTCAGGCCCGCGCAGTACGTCCTGCTATCCCAATCGCAAGCCCGCTTTTTGGGGATCATGCACGCGAGCAAGCGCCGTGCTCAACAGCATCCCGCCCGGGCCTAGGGCGCCAAACATGCTCAATCAATAAACATGCTTAAATCTAATAAGTCTAATGCGTTTTCCTCATGGGTCTCTCCAAGGTGAAATGGAGCTTTCGCGAAAGTTCACCGTGGTAGACCCGGCTGTTGCTGCCAGGCCACAGGCTGCTATTCCTCGACTCATCAATACCAGCAACGCCCACACCCAGTCAACCAATAACCACCAGGACAGCAAGTTAAAAGCCGGAGACGCCCACTTCCCGATCTTCTGAAGTCTGCAAGCCGCCGCCGCCCCACCTCCTCCTTCTCGCATGAAGCGTGTTGCCTACTGCCTCTGCCGTCAGTGCCTAGGCCCCGGGGGGATCATGCACCAGCAAGCGCCGTGCTCAACAGCATCCCGCCCGGGCCTAGGGCCCAAACATGCTCAATCAATAAACATGCTTAAATCTAATAAGTCTAATGCGTTTTCCTCAGAGGGACCTCTCCAGGAATGAAACCAGGGAGACCAGAGAGAGAGACCAGAGAGAGAGACCAGGGAGAGAGACCAGAGAGAGACCAGAGAGAGACCAGAGAGAGAGACCAGAGAGAGACCAGAGAGAGAGACCAGAGAGAGAGACCAGAGAGAGACCAGAGAGAGAGACCAGAGAGAGACCAGAGAGAGAGACCAGAGAGAGACCAGAGAGACCAGAGAGAGAGACCAGAGAGAGAGACCAGAGAGAGAGACCAGAGAGACCAGAGAGAGACCAGAGAGAGACCAGAGAGAGAGACCAGAGAGAGAGACCAGAGACCAGAGAGAGAGAGACCAGAGAGACCAGAGAGAGAGACCAGAGAGACCAGAGAGAGACCAGAGAGAGACCAGAGAGAGAGACCAGAGAGAGACCAGAGAGAGACCAGAGAGAGACCAGAGAGAGACCAGAGAGAGAGACCAGAGAGAGAGACCAGAGAGAGACCAGAGAGACCAGAGAGAGACCAGAGAGAGAGACCAGAGAGAGAGACCAGAGAGAGACCAGAGAGAGAGACCAGAGAGAGAGACCAGAGAGAGACCAGAGAGACCAGAGAGAGACCAGAGAGAGACCAGAGAGAGAGACCAGAGAGAGACCAGAGAGAGACCAGAGAGAGACCAGAGAGAGAGACCAGAGAGAGACCAGAGAGAGACCAGAGAGAGACCAGGGAGAGACCAGAGAGAGACCAGAGAGAGAAACCAGGGAGACCAGAGAGAGAGACCAGAGAGAGAGACCAGAGAGAGAGACCAGAGAGAGAAGAGACCAGAGAGAGAGACCAGAGAGAGACCAGAGAGAGACCAGGGAGAGACCAGAGAGAGAGACCAGAGAGAGACCAGAGAGACCAGAGAGAGACCAGAGAGAGAGACCAGAGAGAGAGACCAGAGAGAGACCAGAGAGACCAGAGAGAGACCAGAGAGAGACCAGAGAGAGAGACCAGAGAGAGAGACCAGAGAGAGAGACCAGAGAGACCAGAGAGACCAGAGAGAGAGACCAGAGAGAGACCAGAGAGAGACCAGGGAGAGACCAGAGAGAGACCAGAGAGAGACCAGAAAGAGAGACCAGAGAGAGACCAGAGAGACCAGAGAGAGACCAGAGAGAGACCAGAGAGAGAGACCAGAGAGAGAGACCAGAGAGACCAGAGAGAGACCAGAGAGAGAGACCAGAGAGAGAGACCAGAGAGAGAGGCCAGAGAGAGAGACCAGAGAGAGAGACCAGAGAGAGAGACCAGAGAGAGAGACCAGAGAGAGACCAGAGAGAGACCAGAGAGAGAGACCAGAGAGAGACCAGGGAGAGAGACCAGAGAGAGACCAGAGAGAGACCAGAGAGAGACCAGAGAGACCAGAGAGAGAGACCAGAGAGAGACCAGAGAGAGACCGGAGAGAGACCGGAGAGAGACCAGAGAGAGACCAGAGAGAGACCAGAGAGAGACCGGAGAGAGACCAGAGAGAGACCGGAGAGAGACCGGAGAGAGACCGGAGAGAGACCGGAGAGAGACCGGAGAGAGACCAGAGAGAGACAAGAGAGAGACCAGAGAGAGACCAGAGAGAGACCGGAGAGAGACCGGAGAGAGACCAGAGAGAGACCAGAGAGAGACCAGAGAGAGACCAGAGAGAGACCAGAGAGAGACCAGAGAGAGACCGGAGAGAGGGTTAGGGTTCAGTGGGCCCTAAAATGATTTAAAATGTGTTTTATAAACTTGTAGCATTGATGGTACTGAGCTGAGTTTGACTTCATCTATTGTCTCAGGAAAACAGCCACAATTTATGTATTCTAACAATTTAATCCAACACATCATCAGAAGTTAAATAGTATAAATAAAACAATGTGTTTAACTTTATATTTGGTCCAGTTTTGGTTCAATCTAAACAATAAACACCAGAAAATAATAATGAAACTCATGTCACAGTAAAGTCACGTCCAAATTCGTTTTATTCTTTCCCAAAACACTTCCTGTTTTTTATATTCGGCCGTGACCAAAGTGAGTGTGACGCCCCTGAATAAACAAACCACTGCTAATCTCACACAGTGTACAGAAACTGGAGGAGCCTGAAACCTCCTGCTCCTGGTACTTCATGGTCTCTGAGAAGCGCTCTGAAACTTCCTGCTCCTGGTCCTATGACTTCATGGTCTCTGAGAAGCGTTCTGAAACCTCCTGCTCCTGGTCCTATGACTTCATGGTCTCTGAGAAGCGTTCAGAAGTCATGGACCAACCATGGGCCGAGCATCGATCCATGGTTTTCAGACGATCAGAGAGTTTAGAGCCGCTCCACAGACTCAGGACCATCGGCCCCTGGGAATAATCTGCTC
Source organism: Knipowitschia caucasica (assembly GCA_964034765.1). Taxonomy (NCBI): domain Eukaryota; kingdom Metazoa; phylum Chordata; class Actinopteri; order Gobiiformes; family Gobiidae; genus Knipowitschia; species Knipowitschia caucasica. The sequence goes on along the minus strand of OZ035842.1, from coordinate 8,186,608 downwards.
TGCATTAGCTCCGACTGCTCCTCATGAGTCAGAAACTAACAGACTGTGTTTCTCAGCGTTGGAACGATGGTGTCAGGGCTGCAGAGAGAAAGTCGATACGTCTCACTGACAGAGCTGCACATGGTTTCCAAGGGTTTAAGAGGAAAATATGGCTAAGAGAGGTACTGTCCCTTTTGAACAAATACAACAAAACAAAAATAACAAAACAAGTCTATAACGTTGTTTTTTCTTTGAGAATCACTGTCGCTTCTGTGTGTGCCCCAGGGCAGCTGTGGCTACAGTAGAAGTTTATCACCAGTGTGTTTGGAGTGAAAGAATAATGACATGTAAAGCGTCTTTGAGAGTCCAAAAAAGCTCTGTATAAAACCGATGCATTAAGGATCCAAAAACAGGTTTTTATCATTTTAGTCCAAAATTCACTTTTTAGGATCTTTTATCCATGTTACGTCATTGTTCCCTCTTCAGTTTCCAGATCCATCGTCAGTAATATCAGACACTCTGGGCACAAACCTGTGTCTGTGTTTGCAGCTGGCAATTTCTGGATTTCCAAAAAGAAAAACAAATGGCAGCCGTCCCTCTGGTGGTAGCACAGGTACAGAAGGCAGTCTACCCTTTGATATACATGTAAATGTTCTAATTTAGATCATTTCAATTCTAAAACATTCAATGAGAAAGTAAAAAGAAACAGGTATTTCTTCTTCTGTGACAAAAGACTTCTTGGTCTTTTGTAAATGCTATTTTTAGTCGAGTAGCAAAGTCACTTGTCCTTGAAGTTTCAGCTGCTTCTCCAAAAGCTCCAACTGTTCCCTTTCATTCACCTGCAGCAGAGAGGCTTTAGACTCATTCATCTGTGTTTCCTTTTCTGGTTCAACTTTAAACCTTTCCATAGCAACACAAAAGGTCACATCTCCGCAAGCAACGCAACAAAACCACTGCACAACACAACAAGACACAGCAACAACACTACAGCAACACTACAGCGACAACGCTACACCGACAACAACAACAACACTACAGCAACAACACTACAGCAACAACACTACAGCGACAACACTACCACCAACAACACTACAACAAGAACAACACTACACCGATAACACAACAACAACACTACAACACACAGAAACACTACAACAACAACACTACAACACACAGAAACACTACAACAACAACACTACAGCGACAACACGACAGCAACAACACTACAACAACACTACAGTAACACCACAGCGACAACACTGCACCGATAACACTATACCGATAACACAACAACAACAGCACTACAACAACACTACAGCGACAACACTACAGTAACAACACTACAGTAGCAACACTACAGTGACAACACTACAGCGACAACACTACACCGACAACACAACAACAACAACACTACAGTAACAGCACTACAGCAACAGCACTACACCGATAACACAACAATAACAACACTACAGTAACAACACTACAGCAACAACACTACCACCAACAACACAATAACAACAACACAACAACAACAACACTACAGCAACACTAAAGCAACACTACAACAAGAACAACACTACACCGATAACACTACAACACACAGAAACACTACAACAACATCAGTACAGCGACAACACGACAGCAACAACACTACAACAACAACACTACAGCGACAACACGACAGCAACAACACTACAACAACAACACTGCAACAACAACACTATAACAACAACACTGCA
>OZ035842.1:8104890-8179890 GCA_964034765.1 Knipowitschia caucasica | reverse complement strand
TACAAGCAACTGTCACCGCATTTCACCGTCTGACGATCTGCAGCCAAGATGGAGCCACATGTTGTTTTCAGACGCACTTTAACAAGACAAGAGAGACCCAGCGCTCAAAGGGACCGCGCCTGAAGAAAACCATGAAGCCAATATACCGCCGTACACGGGAGAGAACCTCGACCGCGGGCCATCTACGTCAGCACCACGGACAGCAGCCGGTTAGAACCAGGCACACCATGGCTTTGGGAAGTGGAGTGTGAGGCTGAAGTGGACGACGTTTGTCACTTGTCAGAGAAAAAGACACTTATAGTGCGCTGCAGACGGTGACGCTTAACAACAGGAACAGAGTAAAAAGACTAGTTTGGACAAAAAGATTAAAAATACACACAAAGAGAAATGAGAAAGTGTTGTCGGGGCCTGACCCTGTAAACCGTTCTGTGGTGGTGTGTGTTGACTGTCACATTTAAACATCATCAACAATCGTCCTTTTTGAGCGTTCAGCCGCGTTACAGCGAGACATTCGGTAAACATGTCAGAGACCCCCGACCCTTCTGTGGAAATGCCCTGTTGCTCTGCTCGTTCTCTCCATGCTTTTACAATCCATGCTGCTAAAATCTGGAACAGTCTTCCTGAAGATGAGAGACAGGCCTCCTCTCTGACAATGTTAAAAACCAGGTTAAAAACAGTTCAAAATGTTGCAACTTTTCTTCCGTTTTTACACTTATTCTAGTTGCATGTATAAAAAAGTAAAAAGGTTTAAGCAAAATAATCATTCACTTCAGAATTCTCCTTTTGGATCTTTCTGCTGTAAATGTATCGTTCTGTAACAACGTGTAGAATTGTAAAAGTGACCGAAAACAAACTTGTCGCTCCTACCCTGGTCCTGGACCGGTTCACAGCAGTCCTGGACCGGTTCACAGCAGTCCTGGACCGGTTCTCAGCAGTCCTGGACCGGTTCACAGCAGTCCTGGACCGGTTCTCAGCAGTCCTGGACCGGTTCACAGCAGTCCTGGACCGGTTCTCAGCAGTCCTGGACCGGTTCTCAGCAGTCCTGGACCGGTTCACAGCAGTCCTGGACCGGTTCACAGCAGTCCTGGACCGGTTCACAGCAGTCCTGGACCGGTTCACAGCAGTCCTGGACCGGTTCTCAGCCGTCTCAGCTCGGACCAAGCGCTGGTTACTATAGCAACACACTGTTTACCTTCTGCAGTCAGTACTCAGTCATTCTGGATTTAGATAAACCAGTTTTACTACGTATTAAAGATACAGACTGTAAGAATTACTTTAATGTAATATAATCAGTGAAAAAAGGTCAAATGGATATTATTATAGTTATTATAGCGACTTTTGGGGGGATTTTTTTCAGAATTCCAACATTGCTACGACCTTGGTCAAATGTCAGTCCTGAAACTGAAGCTAGTTTGTATCACACGTTTACTTTTTTTAACTTCTGCCACAGCTTTAGACCATCTCATCAAGAGGACCCCCCTCTCTCAGCCAATCAGCTCTCAGCCCAAAGTGTCTATTAGTGACTAACAAAGCTCTATCGACTGAAGATAACGTGTAAAAAGAGGAGTACAGCCTGTTCTGGTCTGATTGACAAACACTTATTGGACAATGGGGCGTCAGTAATTACTCTACATTATTATATTCTCGTTATGAAACCTGCGTCCCACTGCTTCCATTCTCTGCTTCCATTATCTCTTCTGTCATTGTTGGTGTTTTCGGTGTGAAAAGCAGGATCACACTGGGAGCTTCCAAAACAGCCTCCGGTCCCGTTCCCCGGTGATCTGGCCTCCTTTTGTGCCATCCTCTCACCGCCATCGCTGCCGGGAGCTAATAAGCGGCGGCGGCGGCGTCAGTGTCGGATTCACACCCCTGATGAGAGTCTGAGGCGCACACACGGATCGCCATTATCCACGGCCACGCTCGCACTGGGAGCCAGGGGAAAGACACGCCCGCCATCCATCCATCACGCCACCACAACCCGGTTATTTTCCCCGTGTTTTAGACCAGAGCGCATTTTAATATCTGCAGATTTAACGTATAGACACACGCTGCAGAGAAAAAGGTCAAATCACGAAGAGGAAATGAGGACCACATTTATGAAACTGGGATTGGGGATTATATCGATGTATGTGGGATTAACATATGGCCCTGACCTCTGGAGTGCCCCAGGGGTCGATCCTGGGCCCACTGTTGTTCAGTCTTTACCTGATAATAATACACTCAGACCAGGAGGGTCAAAGGGCACAGGAGGGTCCAGGACTCTCCACATTCAATGACATTTATGGCCAATGGTTTTTTAATCATGTCTGAGTCTCTGATCTGTGTTGGTGAATGACTTTGTACAGTCCTCTGAGATAACTCCTGTTGTGATTAAGTGATTAGAAAATAAATGAATTGAATTGAATCTGTTTAATTAAATTCAGTGGCGACAGTGGCTCGGTTGGAAGAGCATTGGCCTTTGGGCCTGAAGGTCGTGGGTTCGAGCCCATCACGGGACCTGCTCCCACTAATGTTTGCTGTCGTTGTGTCCTTGGGCAAGAGACTTAACCACACTTTGCCTGAAACTCACGCTGAAACACCAAGACTGTGGCACCACCAGGATCAGAGGGACTGGTGCTGAATGAAGGGGTTGAAAATGAATGAATGAATCTATGTTCCGCTGACTGCATGAGCACAGGGCCCTCGTGCTGATTATGTTTTGGTCGACAGAAACAAAGATAGAGTCCAGTCTCCTCTGAAACTTCCTGCTCAGCTTAAAAATCTAGAGGCAAAAATGGATTTGGATTTAAATTCTTACATCCACATCCAATCAGAAACAGCAGCAGCTTAAACTGATACACATTTACACCTTCATCCTGGACACATTTAGACTCAGGGTCTAAATGTGTCCAGGATAGTTGTAGTAGTAGTAGTAGTAGTAGTTATTTGAGCCATTTACCATGTATTTTTACAGGTACATATAATTTCAAGAGAAAAGCTCAAAAAGAGAAAGTCAGAGAAAGAAGTTTTTATGTTCCTTCCCCATTTTCAATACTGCTTTAAAACAACTGCAAACAGGGAAGAACAGGGGTTAAAAACATCCTCAATCAAAGGTGTCATATGAACCAACTCAGACTCAGAGGAGCACAGGGACTTGCCTGAGCACAGGGACTTGCCTGAGCACAGGGACTTGCCCGAGCACAGGGACTTGCCTGAGCACAGGGACTTGCCTGAGCACAGGGACTTGCCTGAGCACAGGGACTTGCCTGTAGTTTGTGACGCTCCTGTGTGTGATTGCTCCACTCTCTTCATCAAGTGATTCTGGTTTTAACCTGAAGTTGATGAAGCGAGTGGCGCCCGGCGAGTGGCGCCCGGCGAGTGGCGTTTGGCAAGCGCTGCAGCCAAACCGTTCAGGACCGTGTTGGACTGCTCTGCATTAGTTATGAAGATAAATGTGTAAAGTAAGATCCCGACAGGTCCAGTCTGGGACTAGTTTAAGACCAGTTTAGGACCAGTTTAGGATTGAGATAATTTCATAAACTAATGACAGAGAAATACAAATAAACGCCCACTTCCTCCTGAGCCTCGTGACGAATCCTGGAGGAGCACACTCTTCCTCTCGCTGCAGTTTGTGATCCAATTACAAACACGTTAGGAAAAGCACCGCTCTGTCTGCGACATGCAACCGTGCCCAAATACATACATCCCCCGCCTCCCCCCTCCTCGCCTCCGCCACAACCCCCCTCCTCCCCTGCCCCCCCCCCCTCCACTGCGCCCACCAGAAAGACATGGGCTTATTGCAAACATTGATCAGCATGTTGTAATCTGATACAGACTGTCAAAATAAGAGGAGGAGGAGGAAGATGAGGAAGAGGAGGAGGAAGAAGAGGAAGAGGATGAAAGGGGGGAAGAGGAGGAGGGGGAGGAAGAGGGGGAAGAGGACGAGGAGGGGGAAGAGGAGGAGGGGGAGGAAGAGGAAGAGGAAGAGGAGGAGGAGGAGGGAGAGGAGGAGGAAGAGGGAGAGGAGGAGGAGGAGGGAGAGGAGGAGGAAGAGGGAGAGGAGGAGGAAGAGGGAGAGGAGGAGGATGAGGAAGAGGAGGAGGAGGAGGATGAGGAAGAGGAGGGATAATCCGGCGGTGGCAGAGGAAGAGGAGGTGGGGGTGAGGTGTGTTGACATAAAGGACATGGTGAAGGTCGGGCGTGTGCGGCGTCTGTTTGGACTGAATCAACATCAGTCGATAAAGGTTCATTATGACCACGACAGAGGACCAGGAACTGTAGGACCAGGAACTGTAGGACCAGGAACTGTAGGACCAGGAACTGTAGGACCAGGAACTGTAGGACCAGGAACTGTAGGACCAGGAACTAGGACCAGACTGTTTTAAAACTGGACTCAGGACAGGGTCCAAGGCCGGGGCCGGGTGTAGATTAAAGCTTGGTTTTCAACAATAAATTATAATAATAATAATTATAATTATAATTATCTGTTTTAGGTGATGCTTTTCAGACTCTTTAGGTCTCTTGACGTCATTCTCCAACAGGGGCACACTGACTAAAGCGAGACAGTGCTGAGCCACTGTCTCGTGGACAGGTGAGAACACCAGGTGGATCCTCAAAACTTCTGGTCTTTCTAACTGTCAATCATTCTGCTGAATACGAGTGTGACGATATATCGATTATTACAACCACTGACCACAACCACTGACCACAGCCGCTGACCACAACCACTGACCACAGCCGCTGACCACAGCCACTGACCACAACCACTGACCACAGCCGCTGACCACAGCCGCTGACCACAGCCACTGACCACAACCGCTGACCACAGCCGCTGACCACAGCCGCTGACCACAGCCGCTGACCACAGCCGCTGACCACAGCCGCTGACCACAACCGCTGACCACAGCCGCTGACCACAGCCGCTGACCACAACCACTGACCACAGCCGCTGACCACAGCCGCTGACCACAACCACTGACCACAGCCGCTGACCACAACCACTGACCACAGCCGCTGACCACAGCCGCTGACCACAGCCGCTGACCACAACCACTGACCACAACCACTGACCACAACCACTGACCACAGCCGCTGACCACAACCACTGACCACAACCACTGACCACAACCACTGACCACAGCCGCTGACCACAGCCGCTGACCACAACCACTGACCACAACCACTGACCACAACCACTGACCACAGCCGCTGACCACAGCCGCTGACCACAACCACTGACCACAACCACTGACCACAGCCGCTGACCACAGCCGCTGACCACAACCACTGACCACAGCCGCTGACCACAGCCACTGACCACAGCCGCTGACCACAGCCGCTGACCACAGCCGCTGACCACAGCCACTGACCACAGCCGCTGACCACAGCCACTGACCACAGCCGCTGACCACAGCCGCTGACCACAGCCGCTGACCACAACCACTGACCACAACCACTGACCACAGCCGCTGACCACAGCCGCTGACCACAGCCACTGACCACAGCCGCTGACCACAGCCACTGACCACAGCCGCTGACCACAGCCGCTGACCACAGCCGCTGACCACAACCACTGACCACAACCACTGACCACAGCCGCTGACCACAGCCACTGACCACAGCCACTGACCACAGCCGCTGACCACAGCCGCTGACCACAGCCACTGACCACAGCCGCTGACCACAACCACTGACCACAGCCACTGACCACAGCCGCTGACCACAGCCACTGACCACAGCCGCTGACCACAGCCGCTGACCACAGCCACTGACCACAGCCGCTGACCACAACCACTGACCACAGCCGCTGACCACAGCCGCTGACCACAACCACTGACTGTACTTTTATCTCTTGTTAACTTTAGTATTTTTCTGTAAATTGTCTGTAATTTTACAATGTTTTGTGAAAAGGAGCAAACCTCCAGAAGCGTCTCCTTTATATATTACACACCAAAAAACAGTAAACAAGTTCAAAACAATGAAGTATTGCGGTGTCGTGACTAAATATCTGACTTAAAACTGCAGAAAAACAGCAAAAACAATTGAACCAGCCACACGTGAGGACAGAACAACAAGCCCAACATCACTGACAGTCACATGTTCCTTTCTCTGAGTTATTTTTGTTTTCTCCAATGGTTCTAATCCCAGATAATTATTCAACCACGAAAATGGTTTGTCACGAAGAGACTTTGGACTGATCCGTTCTGTAAAGTTCTCAGTCAGCGCCATTAGTGCTGTTTTTATTCTCCTTTATTAGACCTCAGCGCCCAGAAACTTCAGACGGTCCTGGGCCCAGAGAGGGCGGAGCCTCCAGGGCTAACCTCCAGTGCTAACCTCCAGTGCTAATCTGCAGTGCTAACCTAGCGCTCGCCGCAGACCCTTCAGAAGACAAAGTGGCCTGTGGGGACTGGGACGTACTGTGGGGACTGGGACGTACTGAGGGGACTGGGACGTACTGTGGGGACTGGGACGTCCTGTGGCCTGTGGGGACTGGGACGTACTGAGGGGACTGGGACGTACTGAGGGGACTGGGACGTACTGTGGGGACTGGGACGTCCTGTGGGGACTGGGACGTCCTGTGGCCTGTGGGGACTGGGACGTACTGAGGGGACTGGGACGTACTGAGGGGACTGGGACGTCCTGTGGGGACTGGGACGTCCTGTGGAGACATGGTCCTCTGCGGGTCTCGTGCTGCGGCCGTGGATCCACCGCCTCCGGCTGTTTATAACCAACACAGAAACTGAACTTAATGAGTGTCCGCGGGCGAAGAGGAGGAAGAGGAGGAAGAGGAGAAGCAGGTCGCTGGGCTACGCTCGGCTGCTTTCATAAGAGAGGACAGAAATACACTGGACTGGGCTTTAGGAGAGAGGAGGGGAAGAGGAGGAAGAGGAGGAAGAGGGAGAAAAGGAAGAAGAGGTAGAAGAGGATGAAGAATCAGAGGAGACAGAAAAGCCAGAAGAGGAAGAAGAGGAAGAGGAGGATGAAGAGGTAGAAGAGGCAGAAGAAGTTCAAAATTCCAAAGACCACAATCCAATATTTGTCTCAAGAAAAAATCATAATGGATTTTTTTTTCCGAACAAAAGTTTAAAGAGGATTATTCTACATTAAAAGCAGAGTTACCATGACGACTATAATGTTTACAGTTTTCAGGCAGATTGTCCAATCAGAGAGCAGGAGGAGGCTCTGTTTGGGTTGCCAGATTGGTGGAGGCCAAACCAGCTAAAAGTCACAGTTTTCTAAATAACAAAACTCACCACAAAAGGACACGACTACATGAAAGGACAGAAGGCTTTGATCCCCAGCAGGTGGTTTGCCTCTGTAATCAGACCTGCAGGCGTTCCACTGTATTTGTAACGACATCCTGAGTCCATAAAAGTCTAGAATCATGGGTTTAGATCCTGAAACTCAGACTGGATTCTTTCTACATTTCAATCAATCAATCAACGTTTATTTATAGAGCGCCTTTCCTACACAAGGCAACGCAAAGCGCCTCACAACCCATATAACATCATGCATAAATCATCAAACATTAGAATTTAAGTAAACATAAAAGGACAGATTAAGAGCACAAGATATATAAAATCACACAAGTAGTTAAAAACCGTAAAACATTAAAATCACACAAGGGATTACAATCATAAATAATCATAAATAATCATAGTGCATTAAAAAGATTAAAGATAAAAACAAATATAAAATCATTCGTTTGTATGCACAGCTAAAAAGAACTGTTTTCAGTTCAGTTTTAAAAACTGCTAGAGTAGACGCCTGTCTCACACTCTCGGGAAGACGGTTCCAGACTCTAGCTGCATGAATCTGAAACGCAGCCTCCCCATGTCTAGTTCCGACTCTTGGCACTAACAGAAGTCCAGTCCCTGTGCTCCTCAGAGCCCGAGTTGGTTCATATGGCACCAACATGTCGCGGATGTACCCTGGTGCGAGGCCATGGAGAGACTTGTACACAAGTAAAGCTACTTTAAAATCTATTCTCTGAGCAACAGGAAGCCAGTGCAGAGACCTGAGGACCGGACTAATGTGGTCGTACTTCCTGGTTCTAGTCAGGACTCGAGCTGCAGCATTTTGGATGTACTGCAGCTGTTTTACCGCTTGTTTAGAGAGACCTGTGAACAAGCCATTGCAGTAGTCCAATCGACTGGAGACAAATGCGTGGATAAGAATCTCCAAGTCTGCTTTAGACACAATGTTTTTAATTTTAGCAATGTTTCTTAGGTGGAAGTAAGCTGATGATGTCACAGATGATATGTGGCTATTGAAATTTAAGTCTGAGTCCATTTGACCAAAACAAAAACGTGTCACGGATAATTTGATTAGAAACATTCTAAAAACACATTTTAATTTCACTCTGAGTTATAAAAACCTCTTCTCTGCAGCTGAAGAGTAAAAAAAGCTTCTCGTTTTCAAAGCTTTTCCCAAACTACAGCAAACTACAGTCTCAGAACACGTCCATGTCCTGTTAGAAGCATTGCTAATCGTTCCACAGAGCTGCTTTAACAGCTTTAGAGACTATCGAAAGTTCTGTCTAATCCCAACAGACGATCTCACACAAACTGCGCCCTTTTTTCAATTTATTTTTACTATTTTAGAATCACATTTAGATTAGTCTTTCTTCTTCCACCAAGGATTTTTTTTTTTTAAGAAAAACACACTCATGAATAACTTCACTTCTTATTTGGGCTGAAGCGGGACAAACACACGCCTCGAAAGGATTGATTTGTCGAATTTTAAAGTATATTGTGTTTCTGGCCCAAACTTAAGAAGTGTATAATAATCATGGGTCACTACTGCTTAGATATCAAAGAAAACATCATCGTAAATAATCTGTGAAAACATTTGGATACATCGACAAAACAGAAGGCAGCTCTCATCAAACACAATCCAACAGTTTAATCCAAATCAAGTCTTAATATGGTCCAGGGAGAAACCAGAAAACACAAAAGACACTGGTTATGTGTCCATTAGAACCAGTTTTCACAGTTTCCTTCATGTATAATCTGCTGTAATCTGGTCTTTATGGTCATTATTTGGTCGTGTTCCGGGTTGAGTCCTCCCAGTCTCGGCCTGGTCTGCTGTGACTCATGTTCTGGACCGTTCTAATGTAGTCCAGGGGCAGTTCGGGCTCGTTCTAATCTACGTTGTTCTTGCATTAGTTCTGTTGTGTTTTTGGATTTGACTTTGCCCTGGTCCAACTCAGATCCAGTCCTCTAGTCCTGCTTTAATCCCGAGTTAATCCTCTCTCGTCTGGAATTAACACCTGGCTCTTACTCACAGTTAACAGACACGGACACGACCATAAAACACAAACACATCTTTAACTCGCAATAGTTCCACAAAACTCTGTGTTATTCTCTCTCAGATTACAGATTATAACACACAGGCTTCAACACACTGCAGCAGAAAAGCAAAACAGAAAAAAACAGAATAAATAGGGCTGGTGTTGCCCGTTGAATAGATAGCCATCTTCGGTGCAGATTCAGAAAATGGCAAATGGGGAGGACCGCGCAGCTTTGCACAGAATGAGAAATGTTGCTACAGCAGGAGTCTACAGTGGGCGAAGATGGAGCTAGATTAAGATTACATACGCATCCATTCGACACACTATCTACCCGCGCAGCCGCAACACATTCATGGGACAATTAAGATTTGATTAATGGCTTAAACCCCCCCCCCCCCCCCCACACACACACACACATACGCCACCAGACTGGATAAGGATGACTGGAAATGCGATTAATCAGAGCAAAAAAATGATAACAGAATAATCAGGAAATGTAATTGAAATCTGTTAGAGCCTGGATTATTATTTTCACCTGCAGAGGACGCGCCTTGCCACACACACACACGCACGCACGCATACACGCGCACACACACACACAGAGACCATTCCCTGTCCCGTTAGAACCACCTCCTAATGGAAGATTTTCATGTTTTCCGCTGCGTGCAGAGGCGCCACCTGCCCCAACACACACATGCACCAAAGTACATATCACATCTCACAGCCCTGACGTGACGTGATCTACGTGGCAACAGCCCAAGACACGCAAAGACACGCAAAAAGACGGATGTATCAGTCCAAAGTGCGCATAAGGAGAGGGAGAGGCGCTCACCTGCTGTCTCCCGCACTACTGCCCAGCATCCTTTCGCATATCTCCGGTCACTCCCAGTCCCAGCCAAGCAGCGACACTTCAGCACGGAGCTCCAGTCCCTCTGCGTGGAACAGAACCCGCCTTTCAAAACCCAGAGCCAGGAGCGAGAAAGACCGAGGCAGAACACGCACAATCCCCAATTAGTTTCTGCACAGGCATCGACGGAACGCGGCTGCTCCACGTCCACAGAATAACACGCGATTATAGGTGTCGAGAGCCGGCGACCGCAGAAGAAGAAGAAGAAGAAGATGAGGAAGAGGAGGAGAGAGAGGCTTAGAGACTTCCCACGCACGATCCCAAAGGCTGTGGTGGGTTTGCGTCCAGAGATGCGTCTAAAGTCCTCGCAGTCTCACCGCTGCGCTGCTTCTGTCGTCAGGCGCAGCGCTGCCGAGGCGAAGGGAGAGGGGGGAGGGAGGGGGGAGAGAGGGGAGAGAGAGGGGGAGAGGGGGATGATCATCACGCTCGGTCTGATAGCACACACACACACACGCACACACGCACACACGCACACGCACACACACACTCTCTGCTCTTTACGCGCAGACTTAAACCTTCAGCGTGATCTGAAACTGATAGAATTGTTTTAAAATGGTTTCGCAGAAATGGAAACAAATAAATGACATTAGACTGGAGCGAGCGGGAGCAGGAGGTGGTTCTGCGCGGGTCCGCTTGGTGGCATTGTCAGCCTCGGATCTGGGCGACTCCACAGCGTGATCCACACAGGCGCGAGTCTGTGGGGAGCCGTGCCGTGCCAAGCCGAGCCGAGCCGGCACGGCCGAGCCGTGCCGTGGTGTGGTCTGTCTTTCTGTGAGGCACGGGCTCATCTCAATTGAATTCTAAAGAGGCAGGAGCTGAAGGACGCAGGCGGAAATGATGAGCTCAGAGAGAAGTGAAAGAAAAGTCAGAGGATAGAGAATGGGTTCGAATCTCCATGATGTGTTTGGGCTCGATCTCATGACCTCCTGTTACACATGATCTTTGATGGGATCTCTCTGAGGTCAGGGAGTATTAGAATGTTTCAGATGTCACTTCATAGTTGGATGGATGATGATGACCAGGCTTTTGTGTTCCAGGTTCACAGAAAGGATCAAGGCCGAGACAGAAGGATCTGTGTTCTACAGCGATAACACTGAGTCTGTCGTTATCACAGGACAGAGACCTGAGACCAGGACTAATGTGAGAGGACTTCAGGACAGAGACCTGAGACCAGGACTAATGTGAGAGGACTTCAGGACAGAGACCTGAGACCAGGACTAATGTGAGAGGACTTCAGGACAGAGACAAAATACACACACCAACATGTCAAAGTGAAATGGTAAAAGTCAGTTTAAAGCCAAGGCGTAAACATTTGTTTTTAGACTAGATTAAAACACGTCCAGTGAAGCAGCGTCTCAAAGTCACTTCCACAGTTGAAGGACAGAGACAGAACAGGCTCCTCCAGAGTCACTTCATCTTCAGCTCAACTCTGACCTGGAAGAACAAACGTATAAACTCTAGATCTACTTTTACTACAGTCTACAGACTGTCCCTGAGGTCCACAGACTGTCCCTGAGGTCCACAGACTGTCCCTGAGGTCCACAGACTGTCCCTGAGGTCTACAGACTGTCCCTGAGGTCCAAAGACTGTCCCTGAGGTCCACAGACTGTCCCTGAGGTCTACAGACTGTCCCTGAGGTCTACAGACTGTCCCTGAGGTCCACAGACTGTCCCTGAGGTCTACAGACTGTCCCTGAGGTCTACAGACTGTCCCTGAGGTCCACAGACTGTCCCTGAGGTCTACAGACTGTCCCTGAGGTCTACAGACTGTCCCTGAGGTCCACAGACTGTCCCTGAGGTCCACAGACTGTACCTGAGGTCCACAGACTGTTCCTGAGGTCCACAGACTGTCCCTGAGGTCTACAGACTGTCCCTGAGGTCCACAGACTGTCCCTGAGGTCTACAGACTGTCCCTGAGGTCCACAGACTGTCCCTGAGGTCCACAGACTGTCCCTGAGGTCTACAGACTGTCCCTGAGGTCTACAGACTGTCCCTGAGGTCCACAGACTGTCCCTGAGGTCCACAGACTGTCCCTGAGGTCTACAGACTGTCCCTGAGGTCCACAGACTGTCCCTGAGGTCTACAGACTGTCCCTGAGGTCCACAGACTGTCCCTGAGGTCCACAGACTGTCCCTGAGGTCTACAGACTGTCCCTGAGGTACACAGACTGTCCCTGAGGTCCACAGACTGTACCTGAGGTCTACAGACTGTCCCTGAGGTCTACAGACTGTCCCTGAGGTCCACAGACTGTCCCTGAGGTCTACAGACTGTCCCTGAGGTCCACAGACTGTCCCTGAGGTCCACAGACTATCCCTGAAGGTCTACAGACTGTCCCTGAGGTCTACAGACTGTCCCTGAGGTCCACAGACTGTCCCTGAGGTCCACAGACTGTCCCTGAGGTCTACAGACTGTCCCTGAGGTCACTGTCCCTGAGGTCTACAGACTGTCCCTGAGGTCCACAGACTGTCCCTGAGGTCTACAGACTGTCCCTGAGGTCACTGTCCCTGAGGTCTACAGACTGTCCCTGAGGTCCACAGACCAGACCTGAGTCCAGATATGAATGTTCTTTATCAGGACCAGAGGTTTTCACTGGTTGGTCATGATCTGTAGTGACAGGGGAAACTGGAGCACCTGGAGAAAACCCACACAGACACTGGGAGATAAAACCCGCTCATCAAGGCCCAGGACTGTTCTGAGACCGGGATCTCGAGACCAGGATCCTGAGCTTTAAAAAACCAGCCGTGTCGCTGAGTGTCGCTGAGCGTGAAGGAACCTGGCGCCCTTGCATTAACAGTCCAAATGCCCATGTATTTGTTGCCAGATTAGGTTCTACCTCTGCAGCTTCCAGAGTCATTAAAATCCCTGATCCATCTTTGAGCTGCAGACGGTTTTTCTGATGTAAATATGGAAACAGTCGAGATGTGTCAGAACCGAGATCTGAAGACGAGGAGATCCAGGAACAGACTGAACCAATGGAGCTGCTTCCCAGAATAAACAAACTGTGATATATGTAATTATCTTAAAGGGGCACGTCGCGGCTAATTGAAATTAAAGCACTTGTGCATTTGCTGCAACATAAATTTAATCAAATGCATTTGTGGAAAAACACTCGCTGGATTTCTGCGTAATTACAACGTTTGGCTCCGAGTGCGGAGGTTATTAACGGGAACCGGGTCCTCACTCTGCGCTAATGTGGGGTTAGCTACACCGCAGTGTGTGTGTGGGTGTGTTAGTTACACCGCAAAGTGTGTGTGTGTGTGTGTTAGTTACACCGCAAAGTGTGTGTGTGTGTGTGTGTGTTTGCTACACTCATGGACCTATGATAATATCAGGAGTATTACAGCTTGGAGCTGAAGGACCATGTGCTCGGGGGCTCCTTGTGGTCCTGAAAAACTAAAACTAAACCAGACTAAACCAGACTAAATTCACCTTACCCAGAAATGTTCCCTATAGAACTCAATGTAAACTAAAACAGACCTCAGTTGACAGAGAACCTGACAGAGAACGCTGCCCTCTGATTGGTCAGAACGCTGCCCTCTGATTGGTCAGCACGCTGCTGCGCCCCTCTGTGGACAAGTTGCGGACAATTAGCGGGCAAGTTCTGCTAATCTGTCGCTGCGCATGGGGGGGGGGGGGGGGGGGGGGGGCAAGCCACTGATTGGAAAAGGACGCCATCTTGGATCACCGGGGCTTGGATACACCACAATGTGTGTGTGTGTGTGTGTGAGTTAGCTACACTGCATTGCAACACTGACATTTCCCATCATCTTTATCCAGAGCCTATGATTGGTCAAATGGATCGGTGGGAGGGGTTTCTCCCGAGGTCCTGCAGAGTCCCTGCATCGTTCATGGATCAGACTGAAAACGGCTCGTCACAGAGATCGGGATCTTTCAGTTTGTGCAAATGACAAATGTGTTTCCCTCGGGTCAAAATCACCACAGATGAAAAAGAATGAAAGAAAAAGGACTAAATTAGGTCTAAATGGGTCTAAATGACTCAGGGCCTGCCAAGGTACAATGCAATACAATACAATACAATACAATGTATTGTTGTATAGCCCTAGGTCACAACAGAAGTCATCTCAGAGACTAAACAAAACCATTGAAATCACCAACACAGGTAGAGAATCAACAGTTAAAACACATGAAGAATATAAAGCACAAGGTCGAAAATATTGTCAAAATGTTTTCTTCAGGGTAAATCTGAATCACTGGCGTGTTCATGTGACCAACAGGACAGCACTGGATTAGTAAACTATGACATTTCTACAAGACAAAGCTCTCAATTTACCGGTCAATCTTCGTTCCCTCCCTCACCTATGGTCATGAGCTTTGGGTAATGACCGAAAGAACGAGATCGCGGATACAAGCGGTCGAAATGAGCTTCCTCCGCAGAGTGGCTGGGCGCTCCCTTAGAGATAGGGTGAGGAGCTCAGTCACACGGGAGGAGCTCGGAGTAGAGCCGCTGCTCCCTTAGAGATAGGGTGAGGAGCTCAGTCACACGGGAGGAGCTCGGAGTAGAGCCGCTGCTTCTCCACGTCGAGAGGAACCAGTTGAGGTGGCTCGGGCATCTGTTCAGGATGCCTCCTGGACGCCGTCCTGGGGAGGTGTTCCGGGCACGTCCCACCGGGAGGAGGCCCCGGGGAAGACCCAGGACACGCTGGAGGGACTATGTCTCTCAGCTGGCCTGGGAACGCCTTGGGGTCCCCCCGGACGAGCTGGAGGAAGTGTGTGTGGATAGGGAAGTCTGGGCATCTCTGCTTAGACTGCTGCCCCCGCGACCCGGCAACGGATGAAGCGGAAGAAAATGGAATGGAATGGACATTTCTACAGTTTTAGTTCAACAGAATTTATTGTGGATTTTAAAAACAGCCTAAACAAAAACACACTTCATCTTTTCATCCACGAATCAACATTTATATAATTATTAAACTCTATATTTAATCATGAAGTGTTTTTTTAATGGATTAGATCAAGGAGAACTAACACGTTTTTACCCCTGTGTGATCCTTGGGTCTGCTCTCCCTGCCTCAGTGATGATATTTTCTACCTTGACCAGCTCTGAGTCATTTAAACCCTATTTCCGGTATTTTTCGATCAATTTTTTTATTGATCTGTGGTAATTTTGACCCTGTCGTTCAGTGACATGAGAAATACTTTTCAGATAAATGTAGAAGTGTTGCTGAGAAAGAAGGACCCAGACCCAGGCAGTGACGGGGAGGAGGAGGGTTGCTGCACGAACAGAAGCTTGATACGATGCTGATGCTGACACAGTCTGAGTTTCTAATCTGATCTCAGCTGATCATTTGAACTGCTGCAAACTAAGACTTTTTACCAATCTGTCAAATGTGATCTTTTCAAACTAATATTTGTGCAAAAACCTGTGTTCAATAATAATAACACTTTATTCTTATCTGTTGCTTTGGAAACTCAAGAAGAATAAGACACAAAATAAAAAGATACATTTGAGTGATTTGAAGAGAGAAGATAAGATAAACTTTAGCCGCTGAGGAATGGACTAACAAAACATTTACTGTCTGTGTCAAATAAATGTGTTATGACCAGAATAATAAAGTGGTGGGAAAAGTAATTACAAGATTAACTAATATAAATAATTATAATTAACATAGATTTCACTGTTATTATAAATGTGGAGATTAAAGATGGATTTGTTCAGAACATTTTGTCTGGAGAAGAACATTACAACATGGATGTGGTTTAAAGGGGAGGTGTGTGATTCTTTCTCATTCGACACATGTAGCTCCAAAGCACTGATTACTGATGCAATCCACCTGCTGGGGTCTTGAGAACAGGTGGGTAACAGTCAGTTCTATGAATAAACTGTAGATTTACAATTACATATGCGCTCTTGTAACGAGCAGAGCTGATGTAAAGTCTGTTCTCTGAAGTCGTGTCCGTCATATTTGACCTTTTACAGAATGAAAACAAGACGTTCTTTAAAACAAGTCTAAAATAACGTACTTCAGTTAAAAGCTTAAAAAGCACATTTTTTCCTTGGGCGTGTTGCAGAATGTTGCTGCATCTCTGAGGAATCCTCTCTGAGTTTCTTCGGACAAGACTCAGGAAAACAGTTTCTCCCACAAACCGGTGTAAGATGTTCATTTGTTTTCCCAGAATGCTTCAGGTGCTTGGGTTCGGAGCCCGTTCAATAATTGCGAGCTGAGTGGGAGAAGATCAGACTCGGGGAAAATTGACTTTGACGTCGCTCTCTGGATGAAAACACTATAAAAAAAATAAAAAGTGTGTGCGGCGAGGCTGAGTTCAGTCTCCGTCCTCTTTCGCTAACAATGGCCGCCGACCACGGAGCCTTTCAAAGCTCCACATCAATAATGAACGGTGCTGCTGCTCGGGGACCGCACGCCACGGCTTCTGCTCCACAGGTCGCACAGACGAGCAGACGCAGGATGGAAATACTTCTTTGTCAAACATCCTCCGTGGAATTCAGACTTGTAGAAAGACTGATGTTATGGCAAAGAGGTGGTTAGGACTGAGGCTGCACCGGGGCCGGAGCGAAGGCATTAGCGCTGTTTGCATTAGCGCTGTTAGCATTAGCACTGTTTGCTTTAGCCCCCCCCCAGTTCGCTCAGACAATACCTGTTGGGAAAGCCATAGACCCTTACCCAGTTGGGGCTCGGGCCTAATAAGTGATTATGATAATAATGAGTCAGTGTGCAGCTCAGGTGTGGACCCTCAGAGACTCAGATCAGTGAATAAACAAATTAACATGTTTTTACCATTAGTTTTTTCTTTTTAATTCTCGTGTTTCAAACTGTGTTGTGGGGAAAAACATCTGACGTCAACATTTTGCGCAGAAATTTATCAATATTTCTTCTTTTTCATGAATTCCCAAAAGTTGTTTCCTTGAGCGAGAAAAATAAATCTGAATTTGGAGGTTCTCTTTTTGGCACAAGGACAGAAGTGGATTCAACGATCTACAGGTGCTTTTCCTCTGAGCCACAGGTGCTTTTCCTCTGAGCCACAGGTGCTTTTTCTCTGAGCCACAGGTGTATTTTCTCTGAGCCATAGGTGCTTTTTCTCTGAGCCATAGGTGCTTTTTCTCTGAGCCACAGGTGCTTTTTCTCTGAGGTGCTTTTTCTCTGAGCCATAGGTGCTTTTTCTCTGAGCCACAGGTGCTTTTTCTCTGAGCCATAGGTGCTTTTTCTCTGAGCCATAGGTGCTTTTTCTCTGAGCCACAGGTGCTGAGCCACAGGTGCTGAGCCACAGGTGCTTTTCCTCTGAGCCACAGCCTTAGTTATTATTATTTTAAAGGTCCAGTACACATGGATCAACATGATGTAAATGTATCGGTCTCAGCAGTCTATGAATTTCTTCCGTTAATAACAACATTTCCAGAAACATTCAAACATGTGGACAAAGTAAAATAAGTTTGTATCTGTGGTTAAAACGATCAAACATTACATTTTTTTTTCTATATTGTTTGCCTTGAAGCCTCAAAATGACTTGTAGAAGTTTCTCCACGGCACCTTCATGTTTCAGCACCACGGACAGCTCCAACCACCGTCCTTCTGTTTAATAACGGAAATGTAATAATTATAATATAACTGCTGCAGGTTATTCAAAACACTCGACGAGAACCGGGAAGTACCATCACGTTAGTCCTGACTAGAACCAGGAAGTACCATCACGTTAGTCCTGACTAGAACCAGGAAGTACCATCACGTTAGTCCTGACTAGAACCAGGAAGTACGACCACATTAGTCCTGACTAGAACCAGGAAGTACGACCAGATTAGTCCTGACTAGAACCAGGAAGTACAACCACATTAGTCCTGCTCTCAGTACTTTTTTTAATGGATTTTGTTTTTTCTCAGATGAAAGACTTTGAACAAAGCATTTTTGCACAAACTATGCTTTACAATCACAGGTTGATTGATTGATTAAAGTTACAGTAGATAATCCGTATGTCACTCAGGTAAGAACTTTACTCTTTCCACAGTGGAGGATTTCAAAGTCATGGCTTCAGAATAAAGAGGCAATAAGACCCAGACGCACTCATCGAGCAGGATCTATTATTTAAGATCGTAGATAATAAAATACAATAAACCTCTGGAGCTATAACTGCCTTGGTTTGACGATAAGTGCATCACAGGACGCTACACTTCCTCCATAATTATTATTCCAGTGTTTCGTCAGCAGTTTATTCCCCATTCATAACCTACACACAGAGACACACACAGAAACGCACACACACACACACACACAGAGACACACACACACCCACACACACACACACACACATACACACACACACACACACACACACACACACACACACACACACACACACACACACACACACACACACAGAGACAGACACACACACACACACAGAGACAGACACACACAGACACACACACACACAGTCTTCTCTAAGGCTCATTCCAGCACCATGGACAGCGCCGGTCACCAGTCGGTCTTTGCACAAAGCTCTGCGGTACAATGGACAATCTCTGCTTTTCTTCAGCTTCAGCCTGGGGGACAGAGTGGAGCAGAGAGAACCGGCCACAGCTGAGCCTGGACGACAGAGAGGAGCAGAGAGAGACGGCCACAGCTGAGCCTGGACGACAGAGAGGAGCAGAGAGAGACGGCCACAGCTGAGCCTCGGACGACAGAGAGGAGCAGAGAGAGACGGCCACAGCTTCAGCCTGGACGACAGAGAGGAGCAGAGAGAGACGGCCACAGCTGAGCCTGGAGGACAGAGAGGAGCAGAGAGAGACGGCCACAGCTGAGCCTGGAGGACAGAGAGGAGCAGAGAGAGACGGCCACAGCTGAGCCTGGAGGACAGAGAGGAGCAGAGAGAGACGGCCACAGCTGAGCCTGGAGGACAGAGAGGAGCAGAGAGAGACGGCCACAGCTGAGCCTGGACGACAGAGAGGAGCAGAGAGAGACGGCCACAGCTGAGCCTGGAGGACAGAGAGGAGCAGAGAGAGACGGCCACAGCTGAGCCTGGAGGACAGAGAGGAGCAGAGAGAGACGGCCACAGCTGAGCCTCGGACGACAGAGAGGAGCAGAGAGAGACGGCCACAGCTGAGCCTGGAGGACAGAGAGGAGCAGAGAGAGACGGCCACAGCTGAGCCTGGAGGACAGAGAGGAGCAGAGAGAGACGGCCACAGCTGAGCCTGGAGGACAGAGAGGAGCAGAGAGAGACGGCCACAGCTGAGCCTGGACGACAGAGAGGAGCAGAGAGAGACGGCCACAGCTGAGCCTGGACGACAGAGAGGAGCAGAGAGAGACGGCCACAGCTGAGCCTGGAGGACAGAGAGGAGCAGAGAGAGACGGCCACAGCTGAGCCTCGGACGACAGAGAGGAGCAGAGAGAGACGGCCACAGCTGAGCCTGGAGGACAGAGAGGAGCAGAGAGAGACGGCCACAGCTGAGCCTGGAGGACAGAGAGGAGCAGAGAGAGACGGCCACAGCTGAGCCTCGGACGACAGAGAGGAGCAGAGAGAGACGGCCACAGCTGAGCCTGGACGACAGAGAGGAGCAGAGAGAGACGGCCACAGCTGAGCCTGGAGGACAGAGAGGAGCAGAGAGAGACGGCCACAGCTGAGCCTGGAGGACAGAGAGGAGCAGAGAGAGACGGCCACAGCTGAGCCTCGGACGACAGAGAGGAGCAGAGAGAGACGGCCACAGCTGAGCCTCGGACGACAGAGAGGAGCAGAGAGAGACGGCCACAGCTGAGCCTGGAGGACAGAGAGGAGCAGAGAGAGACGGCCACAGCTGAGCGTCGGACGACAGAGAGGAGCAGAGAGAGACGGCCACAGCTGAGCCTGGACGACAGAGAGGAGCAGAGAGAGACGGCCACAGCTGAGCCTCGGACGACAGAGAGGAGCAGAGAGAGACGGCCACAGCTGAGCCTGGACGACAGAGAGGACAGAGAGAGACGGCCACAGCTGAGCCTCGGACGACAGAGAGGAGCAGAGAGAGACGGCCACAGCTGAGCCTGGACGACAGAGAGGAGCAGAGAGAGACGGCCACAGCTGAGCCTGAAGGACAGAGAGGAGCAGAGAGAGACGGCCACAGCTGAGCCTGGAGGACAGAGAGGAGCAGAGAGAGACGGCCACAGCTGAGCCTCGGACGACAGAGAGGAGCAGAGAGAGACGGCCACAGCTGAGCCTCGGACGACAGAGAGGAGCAGAGAGAGACGGCCACAGCTGAGCCTGGACGACAGAGAGGACAGAGAGAGACGGCCACAGCTGAGCCTGGAGGACAGAGAGGAGCAGAGAGAGACGGCCACAGCTGAGCCTGGACGACAGAGAGGAGCAGAGAGAGACGGCCACAGCTGAGCCTGGACGACAGAGAGGAGCAGAGAGAGACGGCCACAGCTGAGCCTGGACGACAGAGAGGACAGAGAGAGACGGCCACAGCTGAGCCTGGACGACAGAGAGGAGCAGAGAGAGACGGCCACAGCTGAGCCTGGACGACAGAGAGGAGCAGAGAGAGACGGCCACAGCTGAGCCTCGGACGACAGAGAGGAGCAGAGAGAGACGGCCACAGCTGAGCCTGGAGGACAGAGAGGAGCAGAGAGAGACGGCCACAGCTGAGCCTGGAGGACAGAGAGGAGCAGAGAGAGACGGCCACAGCTGAGCCTGGAGGACAGAGAGGAGCAGAGAGAGACGGCCACAGCTGAGCCTGGAGGACAGAGAGGAGCAGAGAGAGACGGCCACAGCTGAGCCTGGAGGACAGAGAGGAGCAGAGAGAGACGGCCACAGCTGAGCCTGGAGGACAGAGAGGAGCAGAGAGAGACGGCCACAGCTGAGCCTCGGACGACAGAGAGGAGCAGAGAGAGACGGCCACAGCTGAGCCTGGACGACAGAGAGGACAGAGAGAGACGGCCACAGCTGAGCCTGGAGGACAGAGAGGAGCAGAGAGAGACGGCCACAGCTGAGCCTGGAGGACAGAGAGGAGCAGAGAGAGACGGCCACAGCTGAGCCTGGACGACAGAGAGGAGCAGAGAGAGACGGCCACAGCTGAGCCTGGACGACAGAGAGGAGCAGAGAGAGACGGCCACAGCTGAGCCTGGACGACAGAGAGGAGCAGAGAGAGACGGCCACAGCTGAGCCTGGAGGACAGAGAGGAGCAGAGAGAGACGGCCACAGCTGAGCCTGGACGACAGAGAGGAGCAGAGAGAGACGGCCACAGCTGAGCCTGGAGGACAGAGAGGAGCAGAGAGAGACGGCCACAGCTGAGCCTCGGACACTGCCTTTCAGACCGATTCTGAAAAACTGATTCCTCCACAGCAGAATTCCTCCACACAAAATAAATAAGTGTGAAAACCATGTGTGGCTTTGTGAGGTGGTGGAGCTTCATGGTCAGTGAGGAAAGTCCAACGTGGATTCTCAAATGAATTATGATTTAGTTTGAATATTTATATTTATGGAGCAGTGTTTTGTTCTTGCTTCAGATTCAACAAAACTCCACAGTCTTTTGTAAACGTTATTCAAAAGTTCCTGCAGCTTGTTCTTGGAATTCTGAAGAGATTCTGTTTTTTTGGGAAGTTTAATTTAACTGCATTTTACAAAAAGAGCTCATTCACTTTGTTTTACACAATGGGGGAAAACCACAAACTCAATTCAGTTGTTGCGGTTGTTAAGCAGGGCAAGGCCTGGTTAGTCCTAGGATGGGAGTTCTATTGTACAGTCGATATAGAACAGCTGTGGACACACGACCATGGGAGGTGTCTGTGTGTGTGTGTGTGTCTGTGTGTGTGTGTGCGCCTGTGTGTGTGCACTTGTTTTCAACTCCTGGTGGGTTCCATAACCTGAGATTCCACTCACGTCATGGGGACTGGTTTTACGTGGTGGGGCCCGAACACCGGACCCCACTGGTCCAAGCTTAATAATCAATGGGTAATGCTTTTCTAACGGTCCTTATGCAGTCTCTGTAAAAATATGGAAAGGACCCCTGGAGGTTTACTTTCCTGAAAAAAGTGTGTTATGTGTCGGAACCCTGGTGGTGGGTTGCGGGATATCAAGGAGGGGCACACTGGGGCAATTTCAGTCCAGCAGGCTGGAGCCAATCATGGAGCAGCACAACAGAGAAATCAGGTGTCAGGCTAGAAAAAGGTGCAAGTGTGTGGTTCATTAGGCTGCAAGAAATCATGGAGGAGCACACTGAAGCGCACGCTTAAAAACCACTGGTAAGTGCTGACTACAAGTCATGACTTCAAATTGTTATATAGAATGATTACAAATTATTTGTTGTTTGTGCAGCTTAGTCAAGAGTCCCTAATTGATGAAGTCGACTCAGATTCTGACGATTTAACTGTCAAGAAGAAACCTGTAAAAAAGTATGGAAAAAGAAAAATCAAAAACACTTTTCTTCAAGACTCGGAAAGTGACGAACCAAAGGCAAATAAGATTGTTATCATGCAGCTGCAAAAGAAGAAAAATGGGGGGCGAGTATACAGCAAGAGACACTTCTGCCTCTACTGTTCAATGTCCTGCCACAAAATGTCCCGTCATTTGACTAGAAAACATGGAAATGAAAGTGACGTAGCCAGAGCATTGGCTCTACCTGTGAAATCTAAAGCACGTAAACTTCAGTTTGATTTGATCAGGAATAGTGGAAACCGTGAGCACAATTTTGAGGTTTTAAAGGCCGGCATTGGAACTTTAGTCCCAGCTAAACAGCCAAATTGCCCAGTTAAATCCAGTGAGTTTTTGCACTGTATAGACTGTGGGGCATTGCTTAAGCGAAAGTCGCTGTGGAGGCATGTGGCCAGGTGCCGGCTTTCACAGAAAGATGCCCAGGCTAAACCAGGTAGAAGTAGGGTCCAGTCCCTCTGCTCCCTAGCCCAGCCTGTACCGGAGGGCATCAGCAAAAAGCTGTGGTCTTTAATTTCGGCAATGCATCAGGATGAGGTCACGGGTGTTGTCAAAGCAGAAAAGGGGATTCTGAGACTCGGAGAGCACCTGTACTTAAAACACGGGCATGATAAGACAAAGCATGATTACATTAGGCAGAAAATGAGAGAAGTCGGTAGGTTAATTAACGAAGCAAAAACCGCAGGGAAACTGAAAACAATTAAGGATTTCTTTATTCCTTCCAACTTTAACCATGTGATTGATGCAGTCAGGTCTGTGGCTGGATATGATGAGGAAACAAATCAATACAAGACTCCATCCTTGGCCCTCAAACTCGGCCATAGCCTCAGAAAGCTAGCAGATATTCTTGAATGTGACTCAAAAATGGAGCATTGTGTTGATGAACTATTTATTAAAAACCTCCAACGAAGCCGGCTGCTTTTTGAGAAGAGGTGGGACGTCTGTGTTTCTTCTGCTGCCCTACAGACCCTCCGGCAAGCCAAGTGGAACACTCCGGACCTGCTCCCTCTGACTGAGGACGTTAGAGCCATGCATGCACATATTGAGGTATGTCGACCTGAATATGTGCAAACCCTAATAAGTGAGCCAACGTCTAAGCATTGGTCTAAACTGGCAGTTTCGACTCTTTGTGAGGTCATCATTTTCAATCGAAGAAGGGAAGGTGAGGTTTCAAAGATGCCACTGACAGCCTTTACCTTAAGAAGTAAGACTGGGATCCATTCTGACATTGCTCTGGGACTGTCCCAACTTGAGAAAAAGCTGTGTCAGCATTTTCAACGCATTGAAATTAAAGGGAAAAGAAGTCGGAAAGTGCCGGTTCTTTTGACTCCTGAAATGATTGCTTCGATGGAGGTGCTGGTGGAGAACAGAAGGGCCTGTCCATCTCTGACCATAACCCATACTTCTTTTCCCGCCCGGGCGCAGACACCCACATCAGGGGATCAGACTCCCTACGCCAGGTAGCCAAAGAATGTGGTGCGGTGCATCCAGAGATGCTATCCTCAACCAAACTTAGAAAGCACATAGCTACTATGTCTACAGTTCTCAATATGAAAGAGAATGAGATGGACATACTTGCCAACTTCCTCGGCCATGACATTCGCATCCACAGGCAATATTACAGACTACCAGAGGGGACACTGGAGCTGGCCAAAATCAGCAAAGTGTTGATGGCCATGGAGCAGGGAAGAGTGACGGAATTCGAAGGAAAGAGCCTCGACCAGATACAAATTGAGCCTGAAGGTAATTCTTGATATTATTAAAATATGTATGATTTTTTTCCCCTAAAGGCCACTTGTATTTTTATTTTCTGTGCGACAGGGAGAGCAGTAGAGATCCTCTCACAAACGGACGGGCTAAAAGAAACTTCAAGCGGAGAACCTTCAACCATTCATCCAGATGCACCCCATGGTAGTGGCAGTGCCCCTTCTGGTAAGTGTACCAGGTGGGGGATTACAGCCAGGCTGCTTGGTCCTCACCCTGGGAGTGTATATTGCTAATATATTTTTATTTCTCTCCCTAGAACGTGTAAGAAAGCCATGGTCTGCATCTGAGGTGAAGGCTGTGGAGAAGACCATGACACCTTTCATACAGACTGGAAAGGTCCCTGGGAAGTCTCACTGCCTGGCCTGCATTAATGCCTCACCAGATGACCTTAGACATCGGACATGGAGTGGCATTAAATTCTATGTCAAAAATAGAATCACTGCAATTCGAAAACAAAATCTAAAATAAAATTCCTTTAAAATAGTTGTTTGGTTTCTATTGACTGTTTTGTATTACTTAAAGTCTTGGTAAAAAAAGATTATGTCTATGGGTCCCATTCTGAACGGCCCTGTCAAAGGGACCCACCAGGTAACAAAAACGTGTATGTGTGGGTGTGCAGAAAGTGTTTTGAGAAAAAAACCCAAGTGTTTAGGCTGTAGGACCAGGCACACGTTGAAAATCAGACTAAGTGTTTTGAGAAAAAACCTAAGTGTTTAGGCTGTAGGACCAGGCACACTTTGAAAATCAGACTAAGTGTTTTGAGAAAAAACCTAAGTGTTTAGGCTGTAGGACCAGGCACACTTCGAAAATAGACTAAGTGTTTTGAGAAAAAACCTAAGTGTTTAGGCTGTAGGACCAGGCACACGTTGAAAATCAGACTAAGTGTTTTGAGAAAAAAACCTAAGTGTTTAGGCTGTAGGACCAGGCACACGTTGAAAATCAGACTAAGTGTTTTGAGAAAATAACCTAAGTGTCTAGACTGTAGGACCAGGCACACGTTGAAAATCAGACTAAGTGTTTTGAGAAAAAACCTAAGTGTTTAGGCTGTAGGACCAGGCACACGTTGAAAATCAACTAAGTGTTTTGAGAAAAAAACCTAAGTGTCTAGACTGTAGGACCAGGCACACGTTGAAAATCAGACTAAGTGTTTTGAGAAAAAAACCTAAGTGTTTAGGCTTTGAGGAGCCCGGAAAGCGGGGCTTACTTCCCCCGGGAATGGGCGCCCAGGCCCGGATCTGAGCGGGAGCAAAGCCCGCCCCGGTGGTAGCCCAGGTCCGGAGGAGTGCGTGGGTCCAAACCCCGTGTCTCTAGCCCTCATGGTTCGTTTTCTACGAGCCATGTAAGCCGAGGTTCTCCTCCCCCAGAAGGAGCGCTCTTGGGCGGATGGCAGGCGCGCGGTCCCCCGGTGGTTTCCAAGGGCCATAACTTTCTGGTCCTTTGTCCCCCGCGCGTCAAATTCACACCGCGGGTACCCCTGGACCAGGGGAGTCCCTGGGTCCAGACCGCGAGTCTCTGGGCCTCTGCGTTGATTTTTAACGAATTTCCGGAGGCTCTCCCTGTATTCCCAGGCACACACGCTTTTGGAGCTCAAGCCCCTTTTACGCAGGCCGTAACTTTTTTGTCTTTCATTTCCCATGAGTGAAATTCACGGAGGATGTAGCCCAGGTCCGGAGGAGTGCGTGGGTCCAAACCCCATGTCTCTAGCCCCCGTGGTTCGCCTTCTACGGGCCCGAGAAACCGCCACTTTCTTGACCGAGAATAGGCGCTCGTGAGCGGACACGGCCGCGCTGTCCCCCGGTGGTTTCCAAGGGCCATAACTTTCTGGTCCTTTGTCCCCCGCGCGTCAAATTCACACCGCGGGTACCCCTGGACCAGGGGAGTCCCTGGGTCCAGACCGCGAGTCTCTGGGCCTCTGCGTTGATTTTTAACGAATTTCCGGAGGCTCTCCCTGTATTCCCAGGCACACACGCTTTTGGAGCTCAAGCCCCTTTTACGCAGGCCGTAACTTTTTTGTCTTTCATTTCCCATGAGTGAAATTCACGGAGGATGTAGCCCAGGTCCGGAGGAGTGCGTGGGTCCAAACCCCATGTCTCTAGCCCCCGTGGTTCGCCTTCTACGGGCCCGAGAAACCGCCACTTTCTTGACCGAGAATAGGCGCTCGTGAGCGGACACGGCCGCGCTGTCCCCCGGTGGTTTCCAAGGGCCATAACTTTCTGGTCCTTTGTCCCCCGCGCGTCAAATTCACACCGCGGGTACCCCTGGACCAGGGGAGTCCCTGGGTCCAGACCGCGAGTCTCTGGGCCTCTGCGTTGATTTTTAACGAATTTCCGGAGGCTCTCCCTGTTTCCCAGGCACACACGCTTTTGGAGCTCAAGCCCCTTTTACGCAGGCCGTAACTTTTTTGTCTTTCATTTCCCATGAGTGAAATTCACGGAGGATGTAGCCCAGGTCCGGAGGAGTGCGTGGGTCCAAACCCCATGTCTCTAGCCCCCGTGGTTCGCCTTCTACGGGCCCGAGAAACCGCCACTTTCTTGACCGAGAATAGGCGCTCGTGAGCGGACACGGCCGCGCTGTCCCCCGGTGGTTTCCAAGGGCCATAACTTTCTGGTCCTTTGTCCCCCGCGCGTCAAATTCACACCGCGGGTACCCCTGGACCAGGGGAGTCCCTGGGTCCAGACCGCGAGTCTCTGGGCCTCTGCGTTGATTTTTAACGAATTTCCGGAGGCTCTCCCTGTATTCCCAGGCACACACGCTTTTGGAGCTCAAGCCCCTTTTACGCAGGCCGTAACTTTTTTGTCTTTCATTTCCCATGAGTGAAATTCACGGAGGATGTAGCCCAGGTCCGGAGGAGTGCGTGGGTCCAAACCCCACCCCTACCCACATACCCATCTTAATACCTAACCCTCTTCTCTAAAAACTCCCCCCCCCACCATCCCCCCACCCAAACTCTACCCCCTAAATAATCCATTTCTCAACCATCCCCCCACAAACAACCCCCAACCCACACCCTCAACTCCACTTCCCCATAAAACCCATCCTACCCATAAATATATATTATCCCAAACCCCCTTCTCATAACCACACTCCACCAACAAACACCCCACACATCCCCAAAAAACCAACACCCAAAACATTTATGTTTTATTCCCTATTTCCACCTAACCTCTCCCCACCACAACACAAATGCAAACAATTACACCATAAATATCATTCTCCTAAAATTCCCAATCCAAATCCAAACTTAACCCCCACCCTCACACCCCAAAACAAAAAATACAATCCACCCCACCCCTATTCCCCCCCCCATATTCTACCATCCCCAAATAATTACAAACAAAAACCCCCCCCCATCCCTATTATTAACACATAATTACACAAACTATCTTCCCCCACCACTACTCTAATTCATAAAATCCATCACCATATATACCCACCTCAACATCATACCCCACTCCATCCATATATACCACCTCATCACCCATCCATACAAATCACAAATTTAAATAAACCCTTTCTTCCCATCCTCCCATTCCCCTTCTTATCTCACATAATATTCTCTAAAACCTTTAAATTCACCCCCTCAAACACCAAAACCCCAACTTCTCTATCCTCCCACACAATCCATTCCTCTTCTTAACATCCCCCAATCCAACCATCCTATACACCCAAAAAACCCCCACCTTCTCTCATCACTCTCATCTCCATTTATCCAATTATCATCTCACCACCTCATCTTATTTTTCATTATATAAACTATATCATCTTTAAAATAAAACCCCCACATAAAATACTATTCCCCCTAAATCAACTAACAAATCTCTCAACACCTCAATTTATATAAACCATTTAATATTCCCCCAAACCCTCCAAAATTCAAACTCACCCATTAAAAAACTCAACCCCCTAACTCAATATCTATCTCATAAAAATCACATTCTACCACATAACAAACAATCTCAACTCTAAAAATCACATTATACAAATACTAAAAAATATCTCATCCCTCAATAAACTTTTTATTTCAAAAATCAATCACTTAAAAACAAACAAACCCACCCAAACAAAAATCAATAATCACTAAACCCTATATACCACCAAAACTCAAAAAACCCAATCAACCACATAAATCTTCTCAACACCCACCACCACAACCCCAATTCCACATATCACAAAAAATCCATTCCAATCTCCACTTCATCACATCAATCACCCAACAACCCCAAACACATAACACTCATCCTCCATCTTCATCCACAAATCATCCAATCACCCACCACACATCTTTCTCAAATAAACTACCCCCATCCTAAACAACCCAATTACACCAAATCTATTCCACCACCCAAAACAACAACCCCCCAAATAAAACAAAATCCCCCCTCCCAATCTCCCCCATTTCTCTATCAAATCCATCAATCCCCCCCACCCACAATTCCCTCCCAAAACAAAATTAAACCCACCCACAACAACCACCCAAATACTAACAATCTAAACATCCTATCACTATAATTTCAAATCAAAAAACCCCCAATAAATCTCATCCTAACTTCATTTTCTTATAAATTATCAAATCCCCCCCTATTAATCACAAACAAACCACCCACTATCCTATAAAAAAACTTTTCTCATAAACCTAATTCCAAAAATTACACCACTAAACCCCAACCCCTACAATTATATTATATAAAAATAAACCATTAAAAATTCAAACCTCCATCACACCTTCTTATCAAACAACTTCACAACAACCCATTATCAATACAAACACACCACTACCAAACTTCCCCCCCAATTCAAAACCCTCAACCATCCACAATTCATTCTAAATATCCCATCCCTCACCTTTTACCCCCCCTCCCTCAAAATAAAAAACAAAACCCCTAAACCAACACCCAAACAACACCCCACAATATACAATAATAACAAAATCCCCCCAACCCAAAAAACAACACATAAAATCCCTCATCCCATATTTCCCTTAACCTTTTTTCCACCAAATCACTTCCATACCACACAACAAAAAACATTTATTCTCCAACTATCCCATTATCCTCTTCTCCATCCTCCCCTAACTTTTCCTCCCATATCATTCATATCATTACAACACACCAAACACAATCAATTTATATTCCAAATTTCCCTCTTCCAATAAATTTCCTATCCCTATATTAACCTACTTACACATACAAATTCCATCCTCATCATAAACTACCTTCCCAATACATAACCCCTCCATTATTCCCAACCCTTAAACAAATCAACAAAAAATACTCCCCTAAAAAAACCAACCCCCTTAAACCAATTACATACAAAACTTAACCCCCCTATAATTTAATCCAAACCAAAAAACAATCCTACCCTCATCATACACACAAACCTTCCTCTATAAATTCAAACCACATTTCCCCCCCAATAACATACTCCACCCCATTCCTTCTCTTACCCCACCCAATATCCCCTCAATATACTACTTTCACAACCAAACCTTTCCAAAACCCTCCTTCACCCACTTCATTACCTCCATCAATCCCCCATATTCCTATCAAAATTTCTACCAAAATCATCTCTTTACTCACCATACACATCATCAATTACCAAACCAAAATTTACCCCCTTCTTTTATTACAATCTATACTTCTATTACAAAATATTATCTCCACATTAACCCCCCTATACATAACAATCCTCCTCCACCTCATCAAAAAAATATCATACTCAACCTTCCATCATATAAACAACTCATACCCACCCTAACCAATCACATTACTAACATTTTTCACCATCCACCCCATCCCACATCCATAATCAACAATCATCACCCCCACCAACCCTCAACCACTAAACCCCCCCCCTACTAAATTAAACTAATATATTCTATAATTCAACCTAACCTAAATTACCCTCATAATTAAACCAACTAATTACCCAACATACATTTAACTCACTAAATTACCCAACTAATTAATAATACCTTTAACCTCACTAATTAAACCTACTAAATTAACCTTACTTAATATAAATACTATATTCAACCTACTACTCAACCTTACTAATTTAACCTACTATTTAACCTACTAATTTAACATCTAATTCAACCTACTAATTTAACCTACTAATTTTAACCTACTAATTAATACTAATTTAACCCCTCACTATATTCTATACTTCAATCTATACAAACAACAATTCCAAATATAACCCCCTTAAATAAAAAATACTATCCACCCTAAATTACCCTAAACTATCATATAATCAAAATTCTTCACCACCCACCCAATCAAAATTACAATATAAATCTTCCCACTCTCTATCATTCTCACCTTTTCATATCCAAATATTCCTTACTTAAATCATCTATCCCCCCTCCTTCCCCTATATCTCTTTTATATTTCCTTACCTCTTACTTTTACATTCATCTCCCTTTACCCTTTACTTCTCCCTCCCTCTCTTAAAATTAATAAATTAAAAATTACAAAAATTACCAAAATTAACAAATCAACAATTAAAAAATTAAACAATAACAAAATTAACAAAATTACAACAATACCAATAAATTAAAAATCAAAAATTAAAAACATTAAAAAATTAACAAAATTAAAAATTAACAACATTAAAAATTAACAAAAATTAAACCAATTAAAAATTAAACAAATTAAACCAATTAAAACAATTACCCAAAATTAACACAATTAAAAATTAAACATCAAAAATTCAAAATTAAAAATTAAAAAATTAAAAATAAAACAAATTACCCCAACCACATTAAACCAATTACATAAAATCACAACAATTACAACAAATATAAATAACCCCCCACCACACACAACAACAAAAATATCTCCTCCTCCTCATACATAAATTATATACCTTTAAAACATTATATACTTAAACACCCCCACACACTCAAACCCAATAATCATACCCTCTATTCCATCATCATATTCTAAATCATTATTTAAATAACTTTCCCCATATTCTCTCCATTTCCCCAATCCAAATATCCTCTCCAAATCATCATTAATACACCCTACTCACACACCCTCCCTACATCAAACAAAAATAAAATTTATCTCATATCAATTATCTATCTTTATTAACATATCCTCCCACCCCCCTCTAAGCTCTCTTATTCTCCATTTAAACCCCCTCTAAAAACCATTTATTATTTCCCTAACCCTCACTAAACCAATTATAAATTTCATATTTCTCTCAATCAAATTACACTAAAAATATACTCAAATAAATTACTTCCCCCCATCCCCCCCATCCCCCTAACCCACCCCCCTCCCCCCCCATACCCATCCCCCCTACCTAAAAATCCATTATTTGAATCTTTTAACTCATTTATCATCACATCCAAAAAAAAACATTTCACAAAATACACCCCCCCTAACCACTACCCCCCCAAAAACCTTCCAAACACAACACAAAAAAATCACACAATCCAAAAATCAACATCAACCACACCTACCTCATAACTTACAATCTACTACACCCACTACTACCCCAACTACATCATCTTTATCTCCACTTTCAAACAAATACATCCCTTCTACCCATTAAAACCTCCCAACCAACCCACAATCATTCAAAACCAACAATTTCTCTCCCACCCCCACACAACTCCCCACAACACCCACCCCTTTAACTTCCCCCTCTATTATACCACCCCCATTACCAACCTCCTTTTCAATCCAACATTTTATCAATTCATCCTTAATTCCTTAACACCTCAATCCTAAACAAAACTCTTATAAATATCTCTTCAAACCTACAATATCCTACCCACCCCCACCCTATTACACTTTTCCCCCCACACCCCAAAACACCCACCTCAACAACTTACCAAATACAATTATACAAAAAACCACAATCCAAACCCCCCCCCCCCCCCCCACCAAACATACAATCCACCCCAATATCAACAATACTACCCCCCCTATAAATTACTCAATACCAAAATATATTCATCTTCATACATTTCTTCCTAATACCAATACAACAAAAAACCACAATTCCATACTCCACTACTACATATAAAACCTAATTAATCTTCATCCAAATTCATCCCTCCCCCAACCCAAATTCCCTTTACTTTCTATCCATCATATTATACCCATCTTTCTTCCCTCCTACATTTAACATTACTCTCATTCCTTCCAAAATAAACCTCACCCTCCCCCAACCTAAACCCCTCTATCAAACCCAACAAAAAACCAAACCCCCATCTAATCCCATATCCTAAAAAACAAAATTCAATCTCAAACTCCAAACCCTAAACAAAAACCATACCCATATACTATTCAAATCCCACAAAAAAACCAACCCCACAAAACCCCCTCTACCCCCATCCTAAAACTACCCATAACTCTAATTACCAAAATTTAAAATCACAACTTATCCACACCCACATATCATTATTCAACCCTACCACTACTCATTCTCTTATTTATAACAATAATTTCTTTAATACTTTCCTCTCCTCCCCCCCCTCCTACCCCAACACCCCTCTATATAATTTTAAAAACCACCAATAACACCCCCCCCATCCACAAAAATTACCCCAACCTCACAATCCCAAACATCTTCACTTTTCTAAATATTTCCTTCATTCTAAATACAATCAAATAAACACACACACCCCTCCCCTCATCATCCACCACACATTAAAAACAAAAACAATAATATTAATATCTCTCTTCACCCCCATATCCAATCATCCCTACCCCTTAATATTCATTCAAATCATCTTCCCCCCCCACCACCCACCCTCACACATTTCACCCCATTCCACTACCTCCCTTTCAAAACTATCAATATCACCCCACCCATTCTCCAATACTAATCATCCACTAACAACCCCCACCCCCTCATTTATATAAATCATACCTCTTATTTACCTAATATAACAAATCATCCACCATCCCCTTCCCTCCTATTCCCCCCACCCTTCCCCATCACCACCATCAAATTACTAATTCATCCAATCCCCACAATCTTAAATACTCCCATCCACATATGTCAACCCTATCCTAATATCTCCCCACCTAACACCCACAATTACACCCCATTCATAAAATCACCAAATTTCTTACAATCTATACCCACCACTCATCATTGCCTTTTTTATATAACCTAATCCCCACATCCTCACCCAAACCCAACCTTACTACGCTTTTCTCCCATCATTACATTTCTCTTTTCATACCCACCTATTCCCACATCAATTTACCATCCAATTACACCTCCATGCAACTTAACGTGGAACAGAAGTGTGAAAGGTGCCGTTACTTATGGACTCCTGAAAATATAGCATTGAATTCTTTGCTTGATTCTACCAGAATGGCCATAACCAATCAACTTACCCATAAACCATACTACTTTTCCGCCCTTTTCTCCCTCCAACCCAACCATCCTTGGACACACTACACCCTACGCCAAAAACCCACCCACAAAAAACACCCCCACATCCTACCCCACCCCCCACACCCACCACACCCCAACACCCAACACCCCACACCTTCCCTCTATTCCACAAAACCCCCCCCCAACATCCCCTCCACCCCACCACCCCCCCATACCCACACCCTCACCCCACATAACCATAAAAACCCCACCACCCCACACCAATACCAAACCAATCCCATCCAATCAACCAACCCTTCCCAACCATCCCCTAACCCCCAATCTATCCAACCAACACTATCCCACCCACCCACAACCAACCAACACAACCCAACCCCAACCCACACACACTCAACAAAACATCACACCAACACCCACCCCCCCAAAAACCCCCCCACCCACCAAACACATCCACCCCACCCCCCCCACACCAAACCAATACCCTACCTCCCCCCCACATTACCAAACCTACAAAAACCCCCCACAAACACAAACCCCCCCCAAAACTCAAACACCACACCCACCCCCAACCAACACCCACCAACCACACCCACAAAAACCCACAACACCAAAAAAACACCACAAAACCCCCCCCCAACCAACCCAAACCCAAACAAACCACCCAAAAATACCAACATAAACCCACCCACCCAACCACCCAACAATCCAATACCAAACAAAACCACCCAAACCACCCCCCCCCCCCCCCACCCCCAACCAACCCCCCCCCCCCCCCCCCCCCACCCCCCAAACCCCCACACACACCAAACACCCCAACAAACCACACCCACCACACAACACCAACCCCCCCACCCCACCCCAAAACCCCCCCACCAACACCCCAAACCCCCCCCCCCCAAACCCCCCCAAACCAAAAAACCACACAAACATAAACAAACTCAACAAAAAAAACACACCAATCAAAAAAAAAACCCAACACACAAAAACCAAAAACACACAACCCCCCACACACCCCCCCACACCCCAAAACCCACCCCCAACCACCCCACAAACCCCACCCACCCCACACCCCCACACACCCCCCCCCAAAACAAACAATACCCCCACAAACCCCCCACCAACAACCACCCACCCCACACACCCCCCCCACCCCCCACCACCTCCCCCCCCCCCCAACACCCAACCCAAACACCCATCACCCCCCCCACCACCCCCACCCACCCAACCACCCCACCCAACCCACAACCACCCCACCACACCACCACCCACAACCCCTAACACCAACCAAAACCCAACACCCCAACCCCCCCCCACCAAACACCCCCCCCCCAAAACCCCCCCCCACCCACCCCCCACCCACACACACAACACCCAACAACCACACACACACCCCCACACACACACACACAACCACACACACCCACACTCATCCCAAACACACCACACTACCACACCACACCCCCACAACACACCACACACACACACAACACCCAACTCACCAACACTCACCACACACACCACACACAACCCACACAACACACCTCACACTCCCACACACAACCAACACACAACCACACAACCACACACACACCCACACACACCACACACACCACACACACCACACACACACCACACACACACCCCCCCACTCCCACACCCCACACTCACCCCACACACACCACACACACACCACTCACACCCCCCCTCACAACACCACACACACTCCCACAACACCACCTACATCTACCCCCCACACACACCCACACACACCACACACACCACCAACAACACCACAACAACACAAAACACACACCCCCCCAACCCCCCCCACCAACCAACAAACCCACCCACACAACCCACCACCACACAAACACCCACCCCAACCACACACCAACAAACACCAACCCACACACACCACAACAAACCACCAACCACACAACCCACAACCCCCAACCCACCCCCCCACCACCACCCCCCCCCCCCCCCCCACACACACCCCAACCACCCCCACACAACCCCACCACACACCCCCCCCCCCCACCCAAACCACCCACCCCCCCCCCAAACCCAAACCCACAAACACAACTAAACCACCAACAACCAACAATCCACCCCACAACAAATAACCACAACAACCAACACCAAAAACCCCAAACACCACACAACCACATCCAACCACCCCCCAACACACAAAACCACCCAACCACTAAACCAAAAAAATAATAAATAAAAAAAAAAAACCCCAACCACAAAAACACCCCAACCAAACACCACCCCCAACCACAACACACCAACCAAACACCACCAACCACAAAACACCCCCACCCAACAACTCCACCAAACCACACACCACCCCCCACACCCAAAAACCACCAAACAACACAAACACCCAACAAAACACCCACCCAACAACAAAAACACCAGCCACAACACCACCAACCAACAACACCCAACCACACCACCACAACCCACCACCAACACAAAAACCCCCCCCACCCCCCCCCACCCCACCCCCACAACCACCCCCACCCCCCCCCCCCCCCCCACCCACCACCCCCCCCCACCCCACCCCCCCCCCACCACCCACCACCCCCCCCACCCAACCCCACCCCCCCCCCCACCAACCCCCCCCAACCCCCCCCCCCCACCACCCCCCCCCCCCCCCACAACCCCCCAACAAAAACAAACCCACCCCCACCAAAACAACACCCCACACAACACCCCCCAAACCCCAAAAACAACACCACACCCCCACAACCCCCACCCACCCCACCCCCCCACCAAACCCACACCCCCAACCACACCAACACACCCCCACACACACCACCACCCCCCCCACACACAACCCCCCACCAACCCACCCCCCACCCCAAAACAACACACCACCCCACCAACCCCCCCCCCCCCCCCCCAAAACAAACCCCAAACCCCCCAAACCCACACCCACCCCCCCCAACCCACCACCAAAACACCCAAACCACACAACACACCCCCCCCCCACCCACACCCCAACCCCCCCCCCCCCCCCCCCACCCCCCCCCCACCCCACAAACCACCCCCCACCCAACCCCCACAACCCCCCACCCCCACACACACACCCCCCACCCCCCCCCACCCCCCCCCCAACCCCACCCACCCACCCCAAACACCCCACCCCCCCCCCCCCCCCCCCCCCCCCCCAAAACCCCCCCCCACCACCCCAACCCACACACTCAACACCCCCCCCCCAACACCACCCACCCCCCCCCCCCCCCCCCCCCCCCCCCCCCCCCCAAACAAAAAACAACCCCACCACACACCCACCCCAACCACCCCCCCCCCCCCCCCCCACCCCACCCACAACAACCCACCCCAACAACCCCCACCCCCAACCCCCCCCCACCCCCCCCCCCCCCCCCACCACCCCCCCCACAAACCCCCAAAACCAAAACCAACCCCCCACCAACCCCCCCCCCCCCCCCCCCCCCCCCCCCCCACCCACAAACAAACACCACCACCAATCCCCCCCCACCACACCCCCCACCACCACCCAACAACCCCACCCACCCCCACAACCCCAACCACCACCACACCCCCCACCCACCAACACCCCACCACCCCCCACCACCCCACCCCCACCCACCCCCCAACAACAACCCCACCACCCAACCCCAACAACACACCCCACCACAACACACCCCCAAAACCAAACCCCCCCCCCCACCCCCCCACCCCCCCACTCAACCCACACACCCCCCCCCCACCCCACAAACACCCACCCCACCCCCCCCACAAACCCCCCCCCCCCCCCCCCAACACCAAAACCACCACACCACACCACAAACCACCCCAACCACCCACACCCCCACACAACAAACCAACACAACCCAAAAACCACACACACACACCACCCCCCCCCACCCCACCCACCCCACCCACCCCCCAACCCCCCACCAACACCCCCCCCACACAAACACCCAACAACCACAACCCCCCCCCCCACCCCCCAAACCCCCCCACACCCAAAACCCCACCCCCCCCAAACACCCCACACAAACCACCCACCACCCCAACCACCCCCCCACACCACCCCCACACCCCCAACACCCCAAACACAAACCCACCCACCCCCCCACCAACACACCACCCAACAAACAAACAAAAAACCCAACCACCCCACACAACCACCCCCCCCCCCCCCCCCCCACCACACACCCACACCACCCCCACCAAACCCCCCCCCACCCCCCCCCCCCCCCCCCACCACACACCCCAACACCCCCCCACCCCCCCACCCCCCCCCCAACCACACACCCCCCCCCACCCAACAAACCCCCACCACCCCCCCCCACAAACCCCCCCCCCCCCCCCAACACCACCCACCCACACCACACCACAACCACCCCCCAACCACCCACACCCCCCACACCAACAAACACACCACCCAACCCCCCCCCCACACACACCCCCCAACCCCCAACCAACAACCCACCACCCACCCCCACACCACCCCCCCCCACCCAACCCCCACCCACCCACCAACACCCCCCCCCACAACCCACCAACACCAACACCAACCCCCCCCCCCCCCAACCCACCCACCCCAACCCAAACTCCCCACCCACCCCACCCCCCCCCCCACACACCCCCACACCCCCACAACACCAAACCAACACCCACCACCCCCCCACCAACACCACACAACAACAAAACCCAACCACCCCCACACACCACCCCCCCCCCCCCACCACCACAACCCACACAACCCCCACAAACCCCCCCCACCCCCCAACCCCCCCCCCCCCCCACCCCAACACAACACAACCCCACCCCCCAACCCCCACCACCCCCCCCACCCCAACACCCCCCCCACACCAACACCCCCAACACCCACCCCCCCCAACACCCCCACCCCCCCCCACCCCCAACCCCCCAACCCCACCCACCCACCCCCCAACCAACACCCACCACCAACCCACCCCAAAAACCCCCCCCAACCCCCCCCACCACCCCCCACCCCCCCCCCACCCCCCCCCCCCCCCCCCCCCCCCCACCAACACCCCACCACCACCCCCACCCCCCCCCCCCCCACCCCCCCCACCCACCAACCCCACAACACCAACCCCAAAAAACCCCACCACAACCACCACCCCCCCCCCCCCACCCCCAAACAACACAAACCAAACACACCCACCCACAACCACCCCACCCCCAAAACCACCCCCAACCAACAAACAACACCCCCCCCCCCCCACCCCCAAACAAAACAACCCCAACCCCACAACCAACCCCACTAAACCAACCCACACAACCCCAAACCCCCACCCCACAACCCACCACCACACCCCACCACAACCACCCCCACCACAACCCCCCCCAACCCCCACCCCCCCCCACCACCCCACCCCCCCCCCCCCACCCAACCCCCCCAACCCCACCCCCCAACCCCCCACCCCCAAACACCCCCCCCCCCCCCCACACCCACAACACCCCCAACAACACCCAACCCCCCCAAACCCCCCCACCAACACCCCCCCAAACACAACCCCACCCCCCACACCCCCCCACCCACCACCCACCAAACCCCCCCCCCCACACACCCCCCCACCCAACCCCCCCCCACCAACCACCCACCACCCCACAACCAAACCCAAACACCCCCACAAACCACACAACCCACCACCCCACACCCCAACCCCCCCCCAAACCCCAAAAAACAACCCCACACCACCAAAAAAAACCCCCCAACACACCCCAACCCCCCCCACACCCCCCCCAACCCACCACCCCACCACCCCCCCCCCACACACCACACCCAACCCCCACAACCCCCACCACCCCCCCCCCACCCCCACCCCAACCACCCAAAACACCCCACCCCCCCCACCCCCCACCCCACCCACCCCCCACCACCCCCCCCCCCCCCCCACCCCCCACCCCCCCCCCCACCACCCAAACCCCACCCACACAACCACCACCCAACCCACCACCAAACCCCACACCAAACCCCACCACCAAACCCACCACCCAAAACCCCACCACCAAACCCCAACCACCCCACCCACCAAAACCCCACCCCACCAAACCCCACCACAAAACCACCACCAAACCCCACACCAACCCCCCCACACCAACCCCCACCACCAAACCCCCACCACCATAACCACCACCAAACACACCACCAACCCCACCCCAAACCCACACCCAAACCCACCACCAAACCCCACAAAAACCCCACCACACAAACCCAACCCACACACCCACCCCCCACCACCCCACACCAACCCACCCCCCCACACACCCCCCCACACCCACCCCACACCACACCACCCCACAACCCCCCCCCCACACCCAACCCACACCCACCCACCACACACACAACAACCAAAACACACCCCCCCCCCCACAACCCCAACAAACCCACCACAACACACCCAACCCCACACACATCAACAATAACCAACCAAACCATAACCAACAAACACAAACCCAAACCACACATCCCCCCCACCCACACACACACAACAACCCACCCCCAAAAACCCACCCCACCCCCC
Organism: Knipowitschia caucasica; assembly: GCA_964034765.1. NCBI lineage: Eukaryota > Metazoa > Chordata > Actinopteri > Gobiiformes > Gobiidae > Knipowitschia > Knipowitschia caucasica. The sequence continues at coordinate 8,139,678 of OZ035842.1, read as the reverse complement.
AAAACACCCCAAAAACACCCAAACCCCAATTCCACCACCCCCCCCAACCCCAAAACCCCCAACAAACCCCCCAATACCCCACAACACCACAACCCCCACACCCCCAACCCCCCCAACCCCCCCCCAACCCCCCCCCACCCCACAACCACCCCAACCCCCAACCCCCCAACACCCCAAACCCCCACAACCACCCCCCCCCAAACACCCCCCAACCACCCAAACACCAACCATCCCCCCAACCACCCAAAACCACCCACCCCCACAACCCAAAAACAACAACCCCCCAACCCCCCCAAACAACACCCCCATAACCCACCCCCAAACCACCAAACAACACCCCCCCCCCCCAAACCACCCAAACACCCACCCCCCCCCACCCTCACCACACCCACCAAACACACCCACACCCCAACCAACATAAAAAAAAAAACCAACAACCCACAAAAAACCCAACCCAACCCCCCACCCCCACAACCCACACAAACCCACCACCACAACACCCCACAAACAAAACAACCAACCACAACACACCAAACACCCCCCACCACCCACAAACCAACCCACCACAACACACCACCAAACCCCCCCCCCCACCACACCCACCCAAAAACATTACACTATCCAAAACACACAAAAAAACCCCACCCAACACCCCACCCCACCCACACCCCCAACCAACAAACACCCCAAAAAAACCCCATACACACCAAACAAAAAATCCCTAACCCATCACCCCACAAACCACCCTAAAAACACAAAAAAAACCACACCACAAAACACCTAACACTACACCACCACACCCCCCCCCCAACCCCCCCAACCCACCCCACCCCCCACCCCCCCCACCCCAACCCCAACAACCAAAACATAAATAACCCCAAAACCCCATTCATACCCCCCCTCCAATTTCAACCATCCCAACCAAAAACCACCTTATACCACCACACTCCCACCCCCCCTACCACTCCCCCCCCCCCAAAAACCCTTCCAAACAAAACTCAAAAAAAAATCTCCCTCAATCAACAAAAAAACCAACTCCAAACCAACACCCCCCATCATCCTAACTAAACCCAAATACAAACTACCCACCCAACTACATCATCCCCCTACCTTCCCCTTCCTTCTATAATCACCATTTTCCCCCCAAACCCTACCCCCATACATCCCTTATACCTTACAAACCCCCCCAACACCCCCCACCCCCCCTCATCCTTCCATTAAACCCCCAACTAAATTTCTTCCCACCCCCCAAACTCCACCCCACCACCCTTTAACTTCCCCCATCCTCAAATACCACCCCCCCCTTCCCACCCACCTAATCACACCAAACACCCAAACCACCCAACCACCACCCACCACCAAACCCCCAACACCCACACACAACCCCCCACCCCCACACCACCCCCCCCCCCACAACCCCTAACCCCCCCCCCCCCCCCAACCCCCCCCCCACCCCCCCCCCCCAACCCCACAACCAAACACAACCAACCAACCCCACCCCCCCCCACCCCAAACCCCCCCCACCACCCCTCAAAAAACCCCACACCCCCCCCCTCAACACAAACACCCCCACCCCCCCAACAACAAAACAACCAAACACAACCACCAACCACCACACCCCCCCCCCCCACACACCCACCACCCACCACCAACACCCCCACCATCCACAACCACCCCAACCACCACCCCCCCAACCCAACCAAACAACACCCACACAAACACACAACCAATAAACCCCACCACCAAAACCCAACACACACCACCCAACACTCCACCCCCCCCCCCACACCCCCCCCCCACCACCCCACCCCCAACCTAACAACCCCATCCCAACCACACCCCCCCCCCCCAACCCAACCACCCAAAACCACAAAAAACCCCAAAAAAACCAACCCCACACCCAACTCCCACACAACCCACACCCAACCCCACAAACCCCACAACCCCCACCCCCCCCCCACACCCAAACCACCCCCCCCACCCCCCCCACACCCCCCCACACCCCCCCCCCCCCCAACACCCAACAAACAAACCAAACACACCCACACCAACAACCCCCCCCACACACCACCAACACCCAACCACACACAACAAACCCAACAAAAAACCAAACCATAACAAACCACCTAACACACACCCCACACCACCCCCCCCCCCACAAACCCCCACAACATTCATTAAAAACCCACCCACAAACCCCCCCCCCACCCCAAAACACCCCCACCACCAAAAAAAACAAACCTACCACAAAAACTATACCCCTTCATTCTCAATACAATAATCAAAAACACACACTCCCACATCATCCACCACCCAAAACACAAACACCACACAAAAAACAAAAACACACAACACCCAACACCCACAACCCCACACCAATAAAAACCACAACCCCCCCCCCACACCCAACACCCACCCCAAACCCCCACCCCCACTTCAACACCCACACCCCAAAACCCTCACCCACCCCCCCAACACCCACACACAACCAACCACCCCCCACCCCCCCCACCACCAATAACCCCCACACCAAACAAAACAACACACCCCAACAACCCCACCCCCAAACCTCCCTATACCCCCCAACCCCCCACAACAACCACCAACAACCACCCACACCCACCACCCCCTCATACCCACACCACCCCAACACCCCCCCCACACACCAACCCACCAAACACCCCAACACACCCCACCCCCACACAACCCCCCCCCCCACCACCTAAAAACACAACACCCCACCACCACCACACCCCCCACCAACCCACAAAACCCCCAACCCCACAAAACACCCCACAACCCCCACACACCACCCCCCCACCCCACCCAACCCAAAACACCAAAAACCCACAAAACCCCCACACACCCCACAACAATCAACAAAAAAAAACACCACAACACCCCCCACCCCCCCACCCCCCCCCAACCAAAACACCCCCCAAACACCCCAACAACACCACCAACAACAAACACACCCCCCACACACCCCCCCCCCCCCCCACCCCACCACACCCACAACCCCAAACCCCCCACCACTCCAACTCAAACCCAACCCCCCCACCCAACCCCCCCCCCCCACCCCCACACCCAACCCCCCCCACACCACAAACAAACACACCCCACCCACAACACCAACAAACACAAACCACCCACAACCCACCCCCCCTACCCAAACACCCCCCACCCCCCAACAAAACAACCCCACACAACCCCCACCCCCACCAACCTCCAACACCCACCCCAACCCAAACCACAACCACCCCACACCACACAAAACACACCTCCACACCCACCCCAACAAACCCCCACCCCCCCCACCCAAAACCCCCCCCCCCCACACCCAACCACAAACACACCCAACCCACCACCCAACAAAAAAAACCCCCCCTCAAACCAAACCCCAAAACAAACCACAAACCCCCCCCACCCCCCCACACACCAACCACACCCCACCAAACAAACCACCCACTACACAAAAACAACACCAACCCCCCCACCCCAAAAACCATCAAACCCACAAAACCTAACCCACAAACAACCACAAACCCCAAACCCAAAACCCCCCAACCCAAACCACAACAACCACCCACCTTAACACATCAAACCCCAAACTCCCCCCTCCCACAAACAAACCCCCCCCCCCCCACCCACCCAACCAAACCCATTCAAATACAAAACAATACACTAAATACCACCCCCCCCAAACCCCAACCCCCACACAAACATTCAACCCCACCTCCATTCATACCCCATTCCCCCCTTACCCCCCCCCAATTACCTATATATACAAAATATATCCATCAATATATATATAACCCATATATACTCCAATCAATAATCAAAAAAAACATAAATATATAACTATCAAAAAAACCACACCACCCCCCCCCCCCCCCCCACACCCCCCCCCCCCCACACACCCCCCCCCCCCCCCAACCCACAAACACCCACAAACCCAATACCAACCCCCCCCCCCCCCCTACCCAACCCCATAACACCCCCCAAAACAAACCAAAAACCCCCCATAATAACCACACCCATCCAACAATTCCCCCCCCCACCCACCTACCCCCCACCACCAACCACCCTACCCCCCCACACACCACCTCCCCCACCCCCCAAACCCCACCCATCCCTACCCCCCAACACCCCCCCACCAACCCCCACCCACCCCCACCACCCACACCAACCCACCCCCACCCCCCCCACCAAAAACCAACCACCCCACAAAACACAACACCAACAATAACCCAACACCACACCACAAAACAACACCCACAAACACAACCCCAACCACCCAATCTCCCACCCCCAAAACACACACCACCCAAACACCCTCACAACTAATATACCAACACCTATCCCACACCACACCTCACACACACACACACACTATCACACCTCTCTTCCCCCCATCAACACAACCCCCAATCACACTCCCCACTACACTCACCACACATCTCCCTACACTCCTCACACTCACACTATCACCTCACACACCACACTCATCCCTCTTCTCCACTCTCACTACCCCCCTCTCACTCCACACTCACACCCATCACTATCTCACCTCACCTCTCCCCCTCATCTTTTCTACCCCTCTCACACTTTCTCTCTCCCTCTCACACCAAATCTCTTCCACTCTCACACCCCCATCCACTCCATCTCACCCTCTCACACCCCCACTAACACTCCCTCTCTCTCCTCTCTCACTCACTCTACTCATCCCACACTCTCCACACATCTCACTCACTCACACCCCTCTCACTCCTCTATCTCTCCCTCTCTCTCTCCCCTCTCTTCTCCCCACTCTCTTCCTCTCTCAACCCCAATACCAAAACCCCCCACAAAAACCATATACCCCCCATCCCCACATCCCAACCCTCCCCACACCACCCCCCACCAACCACAAAAAAACCCCACACCAACCAACCAACCTACAACACACACCCACCCACCACTACCCCCCAACCACCCAACCACACCAAACAACCCCCCCCCACACCAACCCAACCCACCCACCCCCCACCCCCCCCCCACACTCAACCCCCACCACCCCCACCTCAACACCCACCACCACCACCCCCCACCCCAAACCCACCCCCCCCCCCCCCCCCAACAACCACAACACCACAAACACCCCCAACAACAACAACACCCCAACCAAACTAACACCTAACCAACCCACACCATACAACCACCATCATCATCAAACACACCCCCTACAATAATTCAACCTCCCCCCTACAAATAACTCCCCCTTCCCAACAACACCCCCAACAACAAAAACCTCACAAATCCTCATCATACACACCCAACCTCATAAACACCATCCACAACACCACCAATCCACAACAAACCCAAAACAACTCCACCCAAACAACACCACCACACAACCAAACACCACCAACAACACAACCAACCCCAACCACAAAACCAACCCAACCCCACTAAAACAAACCCCTACCACAACAAAAACCAACAACAACCTCCACCCAAACAACAACCCAACCACACCACCAACACAACAAAACACCCCCCCCACCCCCAACAACCAACAACCAACCACCACACCCCCCCCCCCCACCCCCCCACCCACACCACCCACCCCACCCAACCCACCCCAACCACAAAAACCCCCCCAAACCCAATACCCCCCACCACCCCCCCAACCCCCCCACCCCCCCCACCAACCCCCAACCACAACCCCACCCCACAACCCCCACAAAAACAAACCACACCCACCAAACACAACACCACACCCCAAACACAAAAACAACCACCACCAACCCCCACCCACCCCCCCCCACCCCACCCCCCCCACCAACCCCACTACCCAAACCCAAACCCCAACACCCACAAAACCAACCACCCCCCCAAAACAACCCCCCACACCCACCAACCCCCCCACCCAAACACCCCCCCCACAAACCCACCCCCCCCACCAAACCCACCCCCCACAACACAAAAAAACCCCAAACCCAAAACCACCAACACACCCCACACAAAAAACCCCACCCACCAAAAACAAAAACCCACACCCCCACCCCCAAACAAACACCAACCCCCCCCCCCCCCCCCCACCCCCCCCCCCACCCATCAAACACCACCCCCACCCCCACCCCCACACCCCCCACCCCAAACACACCCCCCACCCCCCCCCAACCCCCCCACCAACACACACACAACCCCCAACACCCACCCCCCCACCCCCCCCCCCCCCACCCCCCACCAACCCCCCCCCACACCCCCCTCCCACACACACACACACCCCCCCAACAAACCACCCCCCCCCCCCCCACCCCCCCCCCCCCCCCCCCCCCCAAACAAACAAAAAACAACACAAACCACCCCCCACACCCCCCCACCCCACCCCCCCCACCACCCCACCCACAAAAACCACCCAACCACCCCCACACCCAACCCCCACCCCCCACCCCCCCCCCCCCCCCCCACCACCCCCCCCACAAACCCCCACACACAACCCACCCCAAACAACCCCCACCCCCCCCCCCCCCCCCCCCCCCCCACCCACAAAAACACCCCCCCACCAACCCCCCACACACCCCCCCACCCACACCCACACAACCCCCACCACCCACCACCCCCCCACCACCACCTCCCCCACCACACAACCCCCCCACCCCCCACCACCCCACCACCCAAACACCACCCCCCCAACCAACACCCACACCCCTCAACCCCTACCAACACACCCACCAAAACACCACCCCCCACAACCCCAACCCCCCCCACCCCCCACCCCCCCCCCCAAACCACACCACCCCCAACCCCAACAAACAACCCAACCCCCCCCACAAACCCCCCCCCCCCCCCCCCAACCACCACCCACACCACACAACACCCCAAACCACCCACACCCCAAACAACAAATCAACAAACCCAAACACCACACACACCCCCCCCCCACCCCACCCAACAACCCCCACCCAACCCAACCCCCACCCACACCCCCCCCACCCCAACACACCCAACAACCACAACCCCCCCCCCCACCCCCCCCAACCCCCCACACCCAACCCCCCCACCCCCCCCCAAACCACAACACACCACCACCACCAACACCCCCCCACACCACCCCCACACCCCACACACCCCAAACCCAACACCCCACCACCCCCCCACACCACCCACCAAAAAAAAACACAACCACCCACAAAACCACCCCCCCCCCCCCCCCCCAACACAAACCCACACCACCCCCCACCAAACCCCCCCCCACCCCCCCCCCACACACCACCACCACACACACCCCCCCCCCCACCCCCACCCCCCCCCCAAACACACACCCCCCACCCCAACCCACACCCCACCCACCCCCCCACAACCCCCCCCCCCCCCAAACCACCACCCACACACACCAAACCACCCCCCCCACCACCCACACCCCCCACACAACAAAAACCACCCCAACCCCCACACACCACCCCCAAACCCAACAACAACCACCACCCACCCCCCACACCCCCCCCCCACCAACCCCCACCCACCCACCAACACCCCCCCCACAACCACCAACACCAACCACCACCCCCCCCCCCCCCACCCCAACCCCACACCCACCACCCAACACCCCACCCCCACCCCCACCCCCCCCCCCAAACCACACCCCACACCCCACACTATCACCCAAAACCCAAACCCACCACCATCCCTAAACCCCCATCCAACACAACCCTACACAACTAACAAAAACCCAACCCAACCCAACCACAACCCACCCCCACCCCCCCCCCACCCACCAAACACACCCACACCACACCCCAACAAACCCCCCCCAACCCCCAACCCCCCCCCCCCCACCCAACCAAAACACACCCAACCCCCCAACCCCCAACCCCCCCACCCCCACACCCCCCCCACAACAACACCCCCCCAACACCCACCCCCAAACACCCCCCCCACCCCCCCCAACCCCCCAACCCCCCACCCCCACCACAACACACCACACCACCCACCCAAAACCCCCCCACACCCCCACCCCCCCCACCCCCACCCCCCACCCCCCCCCCCCCCCACCCCACACCCCACCACCACCCCCACCCCCCCCCCCCCCCCCCACCCCACCACAACCCAACAACCCACCCAACCCCCCCAAAAACCCACCCCCCCACCAAACCACCCCCCCCCCCCCCCCCCCACCCCAAACAAACACCCCAAACCAAACACACCACACACACCCCAACACCCAAACCCCACCCCCAACAAAAACAAACCCCCCCCCCCCCCCCCACCCAACACAAAACCACACCCCACACACACACCCAAAAACCCAACCCACACAAACCCAAACCCCCACCCCCCACACCCACCCACCACACCCCCACCACAACCACCCCCCACCCACAACCCCCCCCCCAACCCCCCCACCCCCCCCACCACCACCCCCCCCCCCCCCACCAACCCCAACCCCACCCCCCAACCCCCCCACCCCCAAACACCCCCCCCCCCCCCCCCCCACACCACCAACCACCCCCCCCAAACACCACCCAAACCCCCCCCCAAACCCCCCCCACCAAACCCCCCCCCCCCAAAACAACCCCCCACCCCCACACCCCACCACACCCACCAAACCCCCCCCCCACACACCCCCACCCAACCCCCCCACAACCACCCCACCCACCCCCACAACCAAACAACCCAAAACCCCCCCCCAACCCACACAACCACCCCACCCCCACCCACCAACCCCCCCCCCCAAAAAAAAACCCCAAAAAACAACCCAACCACCAACCACACCCCCCCACACACACCCCAACCCCCCCCCACACCCCCCCCCCCACCCAACCCACACCCCCCACACACACCCCCACCCCCACACCCCCACCACCCCCCCACCCCCCACCCCAACACCCCCCAAAACACCCCCACCCCCCCACCCCCACCCCACCACCCCCCCCCACCACCCCCCCCCCCCCCCCCCACCCCCCACCCCCCCCCACCACCAAACCCACCCAACAAACCACCAACCCCACCCACCAAACCCACCACCAACCCCACACCAAACCCCACACCAACCACCCAAAACCACCACCAACCCCAACCCACCCAAACCCCACCACCAAACACCACCCACCAAACCCCACCACCAAACCCACACAACCCCACACAACACCTCCACCAAACCCAACACCAAACCCCCACACCAAACCCACCCACAACCCCACCCACCAAACCACCCCACCAAACCCCCACCAACACCCCACCACCAAACCCCACCACACAAACAACCAACCCAAACACCCACCCCCCCCACCCCACAACAACCCACACACCACCACACCCCCCCCCACCCACCCCACCCACCACACCCACCCACAACCCCCCCCCCCCCACCAAACACACACACCCACCCCACCACAAACAACCACCCCAAAAACACCCCCACAACCCCAACAACCCAACCACACACACCCAACCCCACAACCACCCACAACACAACCAACAAACAAAACCCAAAAACAACCCAAACCCACACACACCACACACACCCCCAACCCCCCCCAACCCCACAACAACCCAACCCCCAAACCCACCACCCCCCCAACCCCCAACCCACACCAACCCACCAACCCCCACAAACCCCAAACCCCACCCCAACCCCCACCCACAAACCCCCCCCCAACCCCCCAACCCCCCAACCCCCACACCCAACACCCAACCCCCCCCCCAACCCCCCAACCCCCAACCCCCAACCCCCAACCCCCCAACCCCCAACCCCCCAACCCCCCAAACCCACCCCCCTACCCCCAAACACCCCAACCCCCCCCCAAACCCCAACCCCCCCCCAAACCCCCCAACCCCCCCCCAACCCACACACCCCCAACCCCCAAACCCCATCCCACCCCCCCCCCCCACACCCCCCCCCCACACACCCCTCACACAAAACCCCCCCAACCACCCCTACCCACCAAACACAACCCCCCCCCCCCCCCCACCCCCCAACACCAACACAACACAACATACCCCTTCATCCAAACCAACAAAAAATCCAACCAACCCCAAACTCTCCCATCACCCCCCACAATACCCAATAACCAAAAACACAACCCCCAACAACCACCCAAACCACCCCCCACCCACCACAAACCAACAAACCAATATAACAAACACCTACACACACAAACAACCACCCACACCACCCCCCCCCCCAACCACACACAACCAAACAAACCCCCCCACACCCACCCACAAAACAAACCCACCCCACCACCCCCCACCCCAAAAAAACATACCAACATAACAACACAAACAAAAATACCCCAAACACACCCCCAACAACACCCCCCCCCACCCCCCCCACCCCACCACCCCCCCACCCCCCCCACCCCACCCCCCACCCCCACCCCACAAACCACACCAAAACACACCCAAACAACCCACCCCCCACCCACCCAAAACCCCACCCACCCCCCCCCACCCCCAACCCCCCCCCCACAACCATCCAAAACAACCACACCACCCACACCCCACACACCCCCCCACACCACCACACACCCACCCCCCCAACCCCCACAACCCCAACCCAAACACATACCCACAACAACAACAACACACAACACCACACCCCCCCCCAAACCCCCCCCCACCACCACCCAAACCCCAACACCCAACCCACCACACCCCAACCCCACCAAACCCAAACACACCCCACCCCCCCCCACCCCACCACAAACCCAACCACACAACACCACCCCCCCAAACCCAACCCTCCATAACCCCAACCCCCACCAAATATAACACAAACCACCCAACCACCAAACCAAAACCACCCCACCCCCAAAACACACACACAACCCACCCTCCCACACCACCCCCCCCCCCCCCAAACCCCAAAAACCCCCCCCCCCCCCCCCAACCCCCCCCCCCACCCCCCCCACCCCCCCACCCCAACACAACCCCCCCACCAATACACCCCACCCAACCCCCCCCCCAAACCACAACACCCACAATCAATTCCACCACACCAACCTAAAACCAACCCCCACACCCACACAAACCACAAACCACCACACACCCCCCCCCCACCACCCCACCACCCCAACACCAACACCACCCCCACCTCCAAACAACAACACACACCAACCACCACCCCCACAAACCAAACCAAACACCACCAAAACATTAACAAAATAAAAACCCCACCACCCACACCCCCCACCCCCCACCACACACCCCCCCCCCCCCCCCCCACCAACCCCAACCACACCAACCCCAACAACACCCCCACCCCCCACCCCCCCCAACACCCCCACCAACCCACCCCCCCCCCCCCCCCCCCCAATCACCCCCACACCCACCCCCCCCACCAAACCCCACCACACCCACACCCAACCCACCCCAACCAACCAAACCCCTTAACCCCCACAAACCCCCCACCCCCCCCCCACCAACCCACCCCCCCAACACCCCCCACACCCCCACACATACACACCACAACCAAATCCAACAAAACCAACCCCACAAATCCACCCCCCATAACCACAAACACCCACCCCCCCCCACCACAAACAAACCCAACACTCCCCCCCAACACACAACAAACCAACCAAACCCCACACCACCCCCAAACCAACCCACCCCCCCAAAAAAAAAAATATCTTACCAACCACCCCACCCCCCACCCCCCCCCACACAACAATAACCCCCCCACCACCCCCAAAACCACTAACCACTCTAAATCTTTCCCCTACATTCTAAATACACTCAAATAACCCCCCCCACCACCAACCACAACCATACATAACCACCATTAACACCACCCACCCCAAACCCCCACCCCCCCCCCCCACCAAATAAAATAATCTCTCTCACCCCCCAATCAACTCATCCCCAACCTACATATTATTCTACAACAACAACCCCACCCCCCACACCCCACAAAACCCCCCCCCCCCCCCCCAAACACCCAACCACACACCCAAACCCAAACACCCCCCCCCCAAACACCAAACAACAACCACACCACACCCCCACCCCCCTTCCTATATACCAAAAAACTCCACTAAAAAACTCCCCAAAAAAAACATCTACCCACACCCCCTTCCCCCTACTAATTCCCCAAACCCCTAAACACCTAACAAATACTAACACTCCCATCAACCCCCACAAAACAACCCCCAACAACCCAAACCCCCCCCCACCACCTAAACACAAACCCACCCCCAAAACACCACCCCAATACCCAATCCCACACAACACAAACCACCCACCCCCCCAACCACCAACCAAAATACACCCCCCCCCACAACCACCAACCCCCCACAACCCACCATACACACAACCAAAAAACCCCCAACAACCCCACTCACCACCCACAAACCCACAAACCCCACACCCAAAACCCCACCTCAACCCTCATAACACCACCCAACCCAACCCAACATACAAACTACACAAACAAACCCAACCATCTCCCCCCACCCCCCACACACCAAAAATCCACCCCAAAACCCACCCCCACAACACCCACCCAATAAACCCAACACACCTCACACCCACCCCCCCCCACCACCCCACCCCCCCCCAACACCCCCACAACCCACACCACACAAACCCCACCCACTCCCCCACCCTACACACCCCCCCCCCCCACCACCCACCCCCCCCCCAACCACCACCCCACCCCCCCACAAAATAATCAATCTATTCCCCCACCCCCCACCCCTATAATATACCATACTCAAACCACCCTCACCCCCCCAACCCACTCACCCCCCTCACCCCCAAAACAAACAAACCAACCACACCAACACCCCACATCAAAAAACAACACCCATCCAAAACCAAACAATAATATTCCCCATTCTACTCTACTCTCACCCCAACCCTAATACCCCCCCTACCCCCCACACATTCACCCCCCCCAACCCCCCACCCACCTCAACCCCCATAACAATTCCCCCCCCCACTATAAAAACACCCACACCCATCATAAACCCCTTCCCCAAAATCACAACCCAAACACAACACCAAACCCCAACCCAACACCCCACACCTAAACACTCCCACCAAACACCCACTAATACCAAAAAACACCTCCAACCCCCACCCCCCCACCAACCAACAAACCCACCCACAAACCCCCAAAAAATACCCAAAAACCCCCCACCCCCAAACCCACCACACCACCCAACCAAACAAAAAAAAAAACCCCCCAAACCACCCCCCCCCCCATCCCCAACCAACACCCCCCCCCCCCACCCACCCCCAACCCAACCCCCTAAAAAAACTTAACACCAACCAACATCCAACCCCAACCCAACTCCCTACCCCCCCACCACCACCCAACCCTAACCCCCAACACCTAATCCCCAATCCCCCCCAAACCCCCCCCCCCCACACAACAAACACCAAATAACCAAAAAACAACTCAAACCTAATTCTAAAATCCAACCACAAAAAAAAACACACCAATCAAACAACCCACACACAAAAAATCCCCTCTCCCCCCCCCCCCCACACCCCCCCCCCCACACTCCCCCCACCCACAACCCACCCACAAAAACCCCCCCCACCCCCCCACACCCCCCACACACACCCCCCCAACCAACCAACCCCCCCAAAAACCCCCCACCACCACCAACCCCCCACACAACACCCCACCCACCCCAAACACCTTCCCCACCCCACCCCACAACCCCACCCACCCCCCAACCACCCCCACACACCCAACACCACCCAAAACACCCAAACACCCCACCCCCCCACCCCCACCCATCCCCACCACCACCAACATACACCCAACCCAATACCAATACCCAAACCAAAACCCACTTTATTCCCCATTACACACAACCCCCAAACACCCCATAACACCCCCACCCCCCCCAAAAACAAACCCCCCCCCCCCCCACCCACCACACCAACCACATAAATATACATCTCCCACACTTACCTTCACACCCTCATACTCATCACCTCACATACCACACACACCCCACACACACACAACACACCAACACAACCACTCACACACCACACCACTCACACAACACCCCCCCACACAACCCACACTCTCACACACACCCACACACAACCACACTAAACCACTCACTCTCCACAACAACACACACACACCCCACACTCACCCCACACACACCCCACACACACACAACACACCTCACACACCCAACACACCCCACAACAACCCACACACACACCACCACCCACACCACACACACACCACACACACCACACACTCACCCCCACACTCACCAAACAACACTCCAACACACACCCCCCCACACATCCCATCACAACCAACACACCCACAAACCTCTCAAAACCCCTCACTCTCATCCCCTCCTCTATTCCCATCTCACATCCACATCAACAAACAAAAACACCCAACCACATCCCCCAAACCACCCAACCCCCACCCCACTCATCTATACCAATATCAAAAAAACAAACAACTATACCCAACTCCAACATACCTATTAATCCTCCTCTTACCCCCCTCTCAATCACACCCTTCCCCATACCCCCTCATACTCCTTCCCCTCCCATCACCCCCCCTCCCAAACAAAACAAACTATAACCCCCCCACCCTCCTCCTATAACCTCAAACCCAAAAAAACAACCCCATCCACACCCACCACCCCTCCCCCCCCTTATCCAATCCCACACCCCCCCCCCCTTCACCCCTTCAACTTCCCCTCCATCTTCATTACTCCCTACAACTTTCATCCCATCCCCCAACCACATCATCTCCATTACAACAAAACCTACCCTTCCAACTACAATCACATCAACATACCCCTTACCTCCCCATCCCATCATCATACTCCCCCCCTAAATTACTATCCCCATCATTTAAAACACCCCAATCAACAATAACCACCCCCCATCATCATATCACTCCATCAACATATAACTCCCCAACCCATAAAAACCAACACAACCACAAAACCACCAACAACACACCACACCCCATACATCTACACCTCCCCATACCAAACAAACACCAACCCTCTAAAAATAACCCCCTTCCATCATCAACACACCCCAACAACTAAACACCCCTACATAAAACACACCAACAACTATAAACCCCAACCAATCCAATACACCATCAACAACAAAACCACCCCACAACCACACCCCACAACAAAAACACCACCCAACCCACCCCCCCCCCCCACAAAACCCCAAAAACAACCACAACCACCCAAATACCCACCCCCCCACCACCCCCAACACACCCCCCACCAAACCCCCCCCTCCACCCAACCCCCACACCCACCCCCCCAACAAACACCACAACCCCACAACCACCCAAACACAACCCTAAAAAAAAAACCACCCCAACACAAACACACACACCCAACATCCCACCCAAACCCATAAAAACAACCCACCAACACCCCCACCAACCCCCCCCCACACCACCCACCCCCACCAACCCCAACAACAAAACCCCCCCCACACCCACACCCCCACACACCCCACACACACCCAACCTCCCACCCCACAACAACACACACCACCCACCCCCACCAACATAACACAACCAACCATACAAACCACCACCCAACCCCACAAAAAACCCCCCCCCAAACATACAAACCCCAACCAAACCACCACAACCCCAACACCAACCCCCACACCCACAACAACACCAAACAACCCACACACCCCCCCCAACCACACCCCAACCCCCCCCCCCCCCCACACCCCCCCCCCACCCCAAAACACCCAACCCCCCCCCAACCCCCCACCCCCACAACCCCCCACCCCAACACACAACCCCCACCCCCCCACCCCCCCCACAAACCACCAACCACCCCCCAAAAACCCCACCCCCCCCCCCCCCCCCCCCCCCCCCCCCCCCCCCACAACACATACCCCCCCCCCCACCTCCCCCAAAAACACACACACCCACCCCCCCAACACAACCCCCCCCCCCCCACCCCCCCCCCCCCCCCCCCCCCCCCCCCACCAAACAAAAAACAACACCACACACCACCCAACACACCCACACCCCCAACCCCCACCCACCAACCCCAACCCAACCACCCCCACCCCCCCAACCCCCCCCCCACCCCCCCCCCCCCCCCCCCCACACCCCCCCCACCCAAAACCCCCCCACACCACAACCACCCCCACCAACCCCCCCCCCCCCCCCCCCCCCCCCCCCCCCACCCAAAAAACACCCCCCACCAACCCCCACACACACACCCCCCACCACCACCCACAAACCCACCACCCCCACCACCCCCCCACCACCACACCCCCCCACCCACCACAAACCCCCCACCACCCCCCCCACCACCCACCACCCAAACAACCCCCAACACAACCCACCACCCAACCCCAACAACAACCCCACCACAACACCACCCCCCAAACCCCAACCCCCCCCACCCCACCCCCCCCAAACCACACACCCCCCCCACCCAAACCAACACCCCACCCACCCCCCCCCACAAACCCCCCCCCCCCCCCCCCAAACCACCACCCAACCCACACCACAACACCCCCCAACCACCCACCCCCCCCACACAACAAAAACCAACACACCAAACACACACACAACCCCCCCCCCACCCCACCACAACCCACCACCCCAACCCCCCACCAACCCCCCCACCCAACACCACCCCAAAAACCACAACCCCCCCCCACCCCCCAACCCCCCCACACCCACCCCCCCCAACCCCCCCCAACACCCCCACCACAACACCACCCACCACCCCAACACCCCCACACCCACCCAACACCCCCACACACCACCCAAACACCCCACCCACCCCCACCCACACCACCCACCCAACAAACCAAAAACCCAACCACCCAACACCACCCCCCACCCACCCCACAACCACACCCACACACCCCCACCAAAACACACCCCCACCCCCCCCCCCCCCCACCACCACAACCACACACACCACCCCCCCACACCCACCCCCCCCCCCACACCACACCACCCCCCCCACCCCCCACAAACCCCACCACCCCCCCCCCCACAAAACCCCCCCCCCCCCCCCACACCAACCACCACACCACCACCAAACACCCCCAACACCCAACACCCCACACAAAAAACAACACCACCCAACCCCCACAAAACCCCCCAACCCCCAACACACAACCACCACCCACCCCACACCCCCCCCCCACCAACCCCCACCCACCCACCCAAACACCCCCCCACAAACACCAACACAAACACCACCCCCCCCCCCCCCCCCCAACCCCACCCCACCCACCCCAACACCCCCACCCCACCCACCCACCCCCCCCCCCCCCCAAACCACCCCCACCCAAACCCCCCCACACACCCCCCCAAACACCAAAACCACCACCCCCACCCCACCAAAACACACACCACCACAAACAAAAAACAAATACCACCCACACAACCACACCCCCACCCCCCCACCCACACACCCACACCACCCCCCACCCAAACCCCCCCCCACCCCCCCCAACCCCCCACCCCCCACCACAAAAAAAACCACAACACACCCCCACCCCAACCCCCACCACCCCCCCACCCAAACCCCCCCACACAACACCCAACACCCACCCCAACACCCCCCCCCCCCCCCAACCCCCAACCCCCAACCCCCCACCCCCACCCCCCCCAACCACAACCCACACCACCCCCCCAAAAACCCCCCCAACCCCCCACCCCCCCCCACCCCCCACCCCCCACCCCCCCCCCCCCCCCCCACCACACCCCCACCACCACCCCACCCCCCCCCCCCCCCCCCCCCCCACAACCCACCAACCACCCCAAAACCAACCCAAAAAACCCCCACCAACCACCCCCCCCCACCCACCCCCAAACAACACCACACAACACCACCAAACCACACCACCCCAACCCCCAAAACCACCCCAACCCAACACCAACCCCCACCCACCCCACCCCCAAACACAAACCCACCACACCCAACCACACCCAAACCCAACCACACACACCCCCAAACCCCCCACCCCACACCCACCACCCACCACCCCACCACAACCACCCCAACCCACAACCCCCCCACCCCCCCACCCCCCCCCACCACCCCACCCCCCCCCCCCCCCCCCACCAACCCCCCAACCCCACCCCCCCCCAACCCCCACCCCCAAAACAACCCCCCCCCCCCCCCCACCCACCCCCCCCACCCCACCCACCCCCCCCAACAAACACCACCCCAACCCCCCCAAACCCCCCCCCACCCCAACACCCCCCCCAAAACCACAACCCCCACCCCCACACCCCCCAACCCACACCACCCCAACACCCCCCCCCCACAACCCCCCCCACCAACCCCCCCAACCAACCACCCACCCCACCCCACAACCAACACCCAAACAACCCCCCCAACCCACAAAACCCACCACCCCCACCCCACCCAACCCCCCCCCAAAACCCCCAAAAAAAACCCCCACACCACAACACAACCCCCACACAACAACCCCCCCCCACACCCCCCCCCACCCCCCACCCCACCACCCCCCCCCACACACACCCCTACCCCCCACACCCCCACACCCCCCCCACCCCCCACCCCAACACCCCCAAAACACCCCACCCCCCCACCCCCACCCCACCACCCCCCACCACCCCCCCCCCCCCCCCCACCCCCCACCCCCCCCCCACACCAAACCCCACCCACCACACACCACCAAACCCCCCACCACAAACCCCACCACCAAACCCACCACAAACCCACCACAAACCCACCCACCAAACCCCACAACAACCCCCACCCACCAAACCACCACCAAACCCACCACCAAACCCCCACCACCAAACCCCACCACCAACCCACCACCAACCCCCACCACCAAACCCCACCACCAAACCCCACACCAAACCCACCACCAACCCCCCACCACAAACACCACCCACCAAACCCCACACCAAAACCCACCACCCCCCCCCCCCCCCCCCCCCCCCCCCCCCCCCCCCCCCCCCCCCCCCCCCCCCCCCCCCCCCCCCCCCCCCCCCCCCCAAAACCCCACACACAACACACCAACCCAACACCCACCCCCCCCACCCAACAACAACCACACCCCCCCAACCCCACACCCCCCCCCCCCCAACCCACCCAACACCACACACCCCACAACCCCCCCCCCCCCCACCAACCCACACCCACACCCAAAACACAACACCCAAAACAAACCCCCACAACCCAACAACCCACACACAACCAACCCAAAAAACCACACAACCCCCCACACACCAACCACAAAAATCCACCACACACAACCCCCAAACCCAACACACACCACAACACACCCAACCCCCCCCCCAAACCCCAACCCCCCAAACCCCCAACCCCCCCACCCCCCCCCCAACCCACACACCCCCCAACCCCCCAACCCCCACAACCAACAACCCCCCACCCACACCCCCAAACCCCAAACCCCCCCCAAACCCCCCCCCACAACCAACCCCCCCAACCCCCCCCCAACCCCCCAAACCCCAACACCCAACCCCCAAACCCCCCAAACCCCACAAACCAAAAATCCCCCAACCCCCAACCCCCCACCCCCCAACACACACCAAAAACCCCACCAAACCCCCCAACCAACATACACACTACACCCCCCCCTAACCCACCACCACCACAAAACACAAAACCCCCCAACCACCCCCCCCCCCCCCCCCCCACCTACCAACCACAACAAATACACCCTCACCTAAAAATAACAATACAAATACCCTAAAACCCACATTTAACACCTAACACCACCACCCCCCAAACCCCCCCCATACTCCATACCTCTATCCATCATCATATTTCAAATCATAATTTACCTAAAAATTCCCCCATATTCACTCCATCTCCCACAATCCCCCCATATCTTAAATCATCCAATTACATACACCCTTCCTACACACCCACCCTCAACAAACACCACAAAATACCAAATTTCATCTCTATCAATTATTATCTATATTACCACCCCCCCCCATATCCCTCCCACCCCCCCCCTATAAACTCTTCCCCCTTTCCCATTCTCCCTTTAAACCCCCCCTCTAAAACATCCCCCCCCCATATTTTTCCCCTAACCCTCACTAAACCACCAACAAAACAAAAATAACAACTACCACACCAAAACCACACAAAAAACCAAAAACCAACCACCAACCAAACCAACAACAAACACAACCCCACACATAAACCTACCAACAACCCATCAACACCCCCCACCCACCCCTCCCCCCCTCCCCCCCAACCCCCCCCCCCCCCCCAACCCCAACCCCCCAACCCCAAAACTACCATTATTACCCACCACCAAACCTCCCACCAAAACCAACACACCAAAACCCACCAAAACACCACCCTACCACCCCCCCCCCCCCCCAACACCCACCCCCCACCCCCCCCCCACACCCCAACCCCCCCCCCCACCACCCACCCACCCACAAACACCCCACCACAACCACCCCACCCCCCAACCCACCCAACCCCCACACAACCCCCACATAACAACCAACAACAACAACAAACCCAAAACCCACCCCACCACCCAACACCCAACCACACCACCCACCCCCACACACCCCCCCCCCCCCCAACCACAACCCACCCCCAACCCATAACTACACCCCCCCCCCCCCCCCACCCCCCCCAAAACCACCCACCACAAAAACCCCCCATAACCCCCACCCCACCAAAACCACAACCAAAAAACAAAACCACCCAAAAAAACAACACACACCAACCCCCCAACACCCAAACAAACCCCAACCCCCACACCCACCCCCCCCCCCCCCACAACCCCAAAACCCCCCCCCCCCCCCCCCCCCCCCCCCCCCCCCCACCCCCCCAACCCACAACCCAACACAAACCACCCCACCACCCCCCACCAACCCCCCAACACCCCAACAACCCCCACAACCCAACCACAACCCCCCACACAACAACAACCAAAAACCACCACACACACCCCACCCCCCCCCCAACCCACCAACCCAACCACCCACACCCACACCAAAAAACAACCCACCCCAACCACCACCCAACCCAACCAAAAAACACCACCACCACAAACACCCAACAAAAAACCCCCACACCAAAACCCAACCCAACACCAACCCAACCACCCCCCACACCCCCACCCCCCCAAACCCCCCCCACCAACCCCCCCACCCCCCCCCCCCCCCCAACCACCCAACACCCCACCCCCCCCACCAAACACACACCCACACCCAACCCAACCCAACCCAAACCCATCCAAAAAAACCACAACCCACCACCCCACACCCACCCCCCACACCCCCACACCCCCCCACCCCACCCAACCACACCAAACCCCCACAAACAAACAACCCCCCCAAAACCCCCCCCCCCAAACAACCTACCCACCCCCACCACAACACAACAACACAAACCCAAACAACAACAAACAAACAACCCCCACACCACCCCACACCCCCACCACCCCCCCCCACAAACAAAAACAAAACCACCCCCCACCCCCCCCCCCCCCACCCCCCCAACCCCCCCACCCCCCACCCACAACCTAAACCAACAAACCAACCAACACCCTCCCCACAACCACAACCCCCCCCCCCACCCCCCACCACACCCCCCAACCCCCCCCCCCCCCACCAACACCAACACACACACACCCCACACCCACAACACCACAACAACAACCCACAACAACCCCCCCCCCCCACCCCAAAACCCCCCCCCCCAACCCACCCCCACCCATCACCCACACCACCAAAACCCCCCCCCCCAACACCAAAACCAACCACCCAACCCCCCCCACCCCCCCCCCCCCCACACATAAACCCACCCCTCACAAACCACAAAAAACCAAACCCCCCAAAACCCTCCCCCCCCAACCACCCCCCACTACCCACATACCATACCCCACACAAAAAAACACCAAAACCAACACAAACTAACCACCACCTCACCACACCCCCAACACCAAACTCCCCCTCCCCACAAAACACCCCAACTAAAAACAAAACAACCCCCCCCCACCCACAAAAAACCAACACACCCCCCCTCCACCCCCCACAACCCACACCACCCAACCAAACACCCCCACCCCCCCCAAAACAAAACCCACCCCCCCAACACCCCCACACACCCCCACCACCCACCTCCACCCCCCCAAACACACCAAAACCAAATAAACCCCAACAACACACACCACCCAACCAACCAACAAAACAACAAACCCACAAAACACACACCACCCCCACCCCACACCTAAAACCCCCCAAAACCCAAAACCCACCCCACCAACACCCACCACAACAAAACACACACACACACAACCCCCCCCCCCCCCACCACCACAACCCCACCACCCCCCCACCCACACCCACACCAACACACCACCACCAACCACCCCACCCCAACCCCCCACAACCAACCCCACAAAACCCCCAACACAACCCCCCCCCACCCACACAACAACCAACACAAAAACAACAACAACCCACCCAACCCTCAAACCACCCCCCCCACAAACAACCCCCCCCCCCCCCCCCCCCCCCAACCCACCCCACCCAACACCAACCCCCAAACCCAACCCCCACATCAACCATACAAACACACCACCCCCCATATTACCCCCTCCCCCCAAAAACCCACCCCCCCCACCACCTCAACCCAAAAACTACCCACAAAAAAATCCTATACCTAATTTTATCAAACCCACTAATCAACACCATAACACACCACAATCACCACACAAAAACAAACAACACACCCTCACCACACACCAACCACCTCAAAAAACCAACCAAAACACCACCCAACCCCAACCCACCAACCCAACCAAACCAACCCAACAACAACCAACAACAACAACACCACCAAACCCACCACCCCACCCAACCCAAACTACACCCCCCCCCACCCCCCAACCACAACCACAACCCCCACCCCCCCCCCAACCCCCACCCCCCCCCCACCCCACACCTACAATACACCACACCAAAAATACCCAACCCAACAAAACCCCCCCATAACATACACCATCCAAATTACCCCCCAAATCCATCCCCACTCCCCCCCCTATCCCCTAACCCCCCCTATACCTAAATATCAAATTAATCAAACTATAAAATATATATCCCCATCAATATATCTAAAATCAAAAAATAAACAAATAACAAACAACTCTACCAAACAAACAATACCCTCACCCCCCCCCACACCCCCCCTACCACTACCACCCAACCCCCCAACCCCCCATCAAACACCCAACCCAACCCACCCCCCAAACAACCCCCCCCCCACCCCACCAACTGTGAGTGGTTTGGGAGGCTCCACTCACGAGCACAAATCGGCACATATTGCCGCTTTTACAGTCCCCTACCAGCTTACAATTGGTATTTTAAAGTTGTGGCACAAAGCTTTGTATGATATTTTCAAATGCTTTCTCAAACAAAAGAGAAACCGCAAACACGAGCATGACAACTACCACGTTGCAGCTTTTGCTACCTGTTGCCGCCCTGGCGCTTATGCCTGTACTGTTCATCTGCGATGTACCAACTAAAGCGGGTGAAAATACGAACAACCGTGCTGCCGCTGATCAAGATCCACTTGGCATTTTGGGTGAGAAAGCCAAACTAAATTTTTTTGGATTTGGCTATGCTACCATCTTCTCCCACACCTCTGCTGCAAATGAAGTACAGGCAGCCAAAAGACCAAACCAACGCAACTGCATGAGCAAGCAAAAGAACGCTCCTCCAAGAGTAATGAAAACTCTACTGTTGATGCTACTTCTGTCGGGAGATGTACACCTAAATCCCGGGCCTCTACATAAAGATGATGAACTCAAACACACCTTGGAACAACAGCACCAAGCTAACGATTCGATTCCGGGAGTTAATGAGACAATAAATACACTCTTTCTGACTAACAATAAAACATGTGTATCACAAATATTCACGCCTCTGCAGGATGGGATCAACTCGCATAGCGACGTCGTTTTGGCCAGTGTGGGTGAGACGGGTCATCACGTCTCGCAAGTGGACACTGCAGTAGACGTGTTTTTTCCTGTTGCTGTTGCTGAATCCGCTGGGGCATCTGGACATCTGAGTACATCCATCTGCGGGCTGGACGAGGCAGTTGCGAACACTGCCATGCTGGAGCCGCAGCAGATACGGGGCCCTAACTCCAACGAAGAGCGGAGCTTCGGAGTATGCCATCCAGTACCAGCAACAGAATCACAAAACAACGGCGTCTGTAGCTCGGAATTGCACAGGGCGGTAAGTTTTGATCTACAAGGCGCATACATTACAATAGATGCAGAATGCAAACAACGACGGCAACTCATAAGGACCAAAAATCCAAATCGCGCAGCGCTCAAGCAGAAAGAGCTGAAGATCTTCCAAACTGTAAATCATGCCCAGATTATTTGGAATCCCCAAACAAAACCAAAGGGGATGTTAGGAGGACACATTAATATAAGGAGTATTCTACCAAAAATAGATCAAATTAATAGACTGTTAACTGACTCTAACTTGGATTACCTATGTGTGACTGAGAGTTGGCTGAATTCATCCACTCCAACAAACCTGATCAACATACCTGGTTACAAGTGTTACAGGAGAGACAGGGACCAAGGACGGGGTGGGGGTGTGCTATTATACATTAAAGAAATATTTAAATGTGAGAAAGTTTACATTGATGTGAAACTGGAATGCCTGGGGCTAAATGTAATTCTGTCTACAACAATGAAATTTAAATTAATTGTTATCTACAATCCACCCTCACATGGAGCCACTTTCTATGATGATTTTAAGAGTCTCCTATTGAATGTTGATAAATGTACTGAATGTATAATTATGGGTGATTTCAATATAAATTGGCAGGAGAAAAAAAGCAGAACAAAGCTGAAATCTTTGATGGATAAATTCAAATATAAGCAAATGATAAACAAACCTACTAGAATCACCAGACACAGCAAAACATTGATTGACTTGATTTTTGTAAATAGACCAGAAAGAATAACTAAAACATATAACCTGATAACAGGGCTTACCGATCATAATATGACATTAGTTGTCAGAAAGTTAACTAAAAAGCGTCTCATTAATCATAACAAAGCAGAGAACAAAATGAAAACAACAGGAATTCCCAAAGCAAAAATAAATGATTTTGAAAATGAGTTAAACCAAATTAATTGGAACAGTGTTACTGCGGAGTCTGATTTAAATTTGAGTGCATCCAATTTTGTCACTAAATTAAATGATGTAATAAATAAACACACACAAAGCTGGACAAGTAAACCAAGAAGGTATTCTCTTCCGTGGTTCAATAGTGACATTTGGCGAATGGCTAAAAATCGTGACCTTGCACTCAAAAAGTTCTTCAAATCTAGGAATAATACCGACCATCTCATTTTCACTGGCCTCAGGAATAAAGTCACAAGTGAGCTGCGCAAAGCTAAAACTAAATATTTTATAAAAATGATAGAAGAAGCAAATGGAAGCAGCTCCAAACTATGGCAACATATAAACAAATTGACAAATTCTAATCGGAAAAATCTTCAAATGACAGATTGCCTTAAAATTGATGATAATTATGTTAATGACAATCAGTCAATTGCAAACGAGTTCAACAAATTCTTTGTTGAATCAGTCCACGATCTTGCCAAACCATTCAAGGGCAAATTGCCTTCTGAGAGCAAAGCTCAGCGTAGCAGTACAGATCATTTTAAAATCAGAGAAGTTTTGCATGATGAAGTAAGGAAAATTATAGTCAATATGAAAAATTCTACATCAAGAGACATACATAATCTCAATGTAGCTCTAATTAAAAAACATCTAAGCAGCTTACTTGATCCTATAACTTACCTTGTAAACTTGTCAATACAAACAAACACTTTCCCACAGAGCTGGAAGATTGCTGTAATCACTCCAATTTATAAGTCAGGCGACAAAGACCAAGCCTGCAACTACAGGCCTATTTCCATTCTTCCTGTAGTTTCCAAAGTGCTGGAAAAAATTGTAGCTGGGCAATTAATAGAACATCTTGATAATAACCAACTGTTGCATCCCCAGCAGTTTGGGTTCAGACAAAAATACAGCACAGAAACAGCCAACTGCTTTTTGTTGGAACAGATCAAAGGTTCACTGGATAAAGGGAATGTTGTAGGCGCTGTGTTTTTAGATCTGAAGAAGGCCTTTGACACAGTGGACCATTGCATCTTATTGCAGAAATTACAGCAATTTCAATTTTCAGCTACAGCTCTGTCATGGTTTGAGTCCTACCTGGAGGGTAGAGAACAATGTGTGAAAGTAGGAAGCGTTAAATCCACCCTGAGTCCAAATGACTTAGGAGTGCCTCAAGGGTCAGTCCTAGGACCGTTGCTGTTTTCAATGTATATAAATGATCTCCCAGATTGCTGTCAGGGTGTAAACTGCCAGCTTTATGCTGACGACACAGTTATTTATGTGTCAGCAAAAACATCTGCACTGGCTGGGCAGCTGTTAACACAGGCTTCACATAACATCTCAAGATGGCTTCAACTGTCCCATTTAACTTTAAATGTAAAGAAAACATTCTCAATATGTTTCTCTATCAGCCGGAGGTCCCCTGACAGCACCTTTGAGGTTCAATTAGAACATGAACCCATTCAGGAGGTTCATGAAACAAAATACTTGGGCATTATCTTAGATAAACACCTGAAGTTCCAAAGTCAAGCAAATAACGTCTGCAGGAAAGTCAAATCAAATCTGAACTGTTTTCGTTTTATAAGAAGAGAGTTATCACATCACGCGGCTTTATTGTATATGCATGCAATGGTTTTTTCACATCTGTCATACTGCATTACAGCATGGTCACAAACATCGGCATCCACTCTGAAACCAGTCACCTCTCTGTATAAACAGGCAATTAAGATATTCGACAGGAAACCTTTGAGATGGCATCATTGTGATATCATACAAAAGCACAAGCTTTTTACTTTTGAAAACTTTATAAATTTTAGTATAATGAAATTGACTTTTAAATGTCTGAACAACTGTGTGTCACCACTGTTCTCTGGCCTCATGGTGAGGTTTCAGGGCTCTCTCAGACCCTCCACCAGAGCCTCAGTTAGCGGGGATTGTGTGCTCCCAAAGTTTAGAAAATCTTTTGGACAGTCGAGCTTCTCCTTTAGAGGGGCTACACTGTGGAACTCTCTCCCCACTGCACTGAAACTGCAGAATAATATCAACATCTTTACCAGAGAGCTTAAACAGTGGCTCAAATCGGGCCAAACTTGTTCCCATGTTTAAAACATGTCTTATCTTGTTTAATAATGTGTTTTATTGTAACCTTGTTTCCTATTGTGTTTTATCTTTGTAACCTAAAAGCCCCCTATGGACAGGTGTTGAAAATTAGCACTTGTGCTATAACACTTTAAACAATGCATCTGGTTCGTCCAATGTTAATTGCTATGTCCATATTAAATAAATAAATAAATGAAATGAAATGAAAATGAAACCATCACGGCCTGTTTAACCAGGACCATGTGGGACCTAAACCATCACGGCCTGTTTAACCAGGACCATGTGGTTTGGGCCGGTGCAGAATCCAAACCATGTGAAGATGAAAGATTCAGACTAACAGGACTTTGCTCTTTCACCTTCTGCTTTAATAATTGATCCGTTCGTTAGCTGCACTTAACGACTCCATCTTTCATTCATGAGAAGAAACAGGTTTAAGATGCACTTATCGCTCAATTAGACGCTTCATTATCATGGGTTTGTATTTCTGATCTGTCGCCTGCCGTTGTGTAACACTGGTTACATGTTTGTCGTATTTAAAATAAAAATAATTATAAAATAAACATAAGGAAAGTCCTGGTTTCTCGCAGTGACGTGATCATCTCCAAAATGTAGTCCCGTGACCAAAAAATCCTTAAAAATCAGTTTTCCTTTAGTTTTTGTTAAGCTGTGGTCCAAGAAGTAGATAAACCAGGTGAAAACATAACCCTACAGACAAAGCCATGTGTGGTCAATATACAGTATAGAAACTTTGCCAATTTGCCACCGCTACAAATGTTGTGTGTCACATGTTGATTGTGTGCACTTGTCCCTATAGAGTAAACACATGCAAAAAAACTCATAGCATAGCATAGCATAGTTTAGCATAGCATAACATAGCATAGCATAGCATAACATAGCAAAACATAGCATCACATAGCATAGCATAGCATAACATAACATAGCATAGCATAACATAGCATAGCAAAACATAGCATCACATAGCATAGCATAGCATAGCATAACATAGCATAGCATAGCATAGCATAGCATAGCATAACATAGCAAAACATAGCATCACATAGCATAGCATAGCATAACATAACATAGCATAGCATAGCATAGCATAGCATAGCATAGCATAACATAGCATAGCATAGCATAGCATAATATAGCATAACATGGCATAGCATAGCATAGCATAGCATAATATAGCATAGCATAGCATAGCATAGCACAACATTTAGTCCATGTGGAAATACAACATTGTTTTTTTTAACATTGTAGGACTCCCAGAGCAGTTTTGTTTTTTTACCTAAATGCTAAATTAAGTGAATATTGCTAAATGCTAACTATAAGTAAGTGATGTTTTTTCATACAGCGCCTTTCGGTCCCCACGCAGGCTCATCGGGGTTAAAGTTGGACTGTAAAAGTAATCAGTAAAATCATGAATGACTTCTGAAGCGCACAGCGGGGACAGTAGCACTGGGGTGATGTGCTCCTTCTGTTCAGACCAGATGGATTTGCGGCTTCACTTTTAGTATTACTTCCTGTCTGGTTTCTAACATGAGTGAACCTTGTTGAGGAAATGCCAGGGTTGCCACGCACTTACAGGTAAGAGCAGAACCTTCTTAAGAACCTTACTTTAGCAAAAACGTAGCTAAAAACAACCTCAAAAACACAATCTCGGATATATTTCTACCTTGTACAAATCTTGAATCAAATACAAATCGGAAGTGTTGCAGATTCTCAAACCGTTGCGGAGAATAAAAACACGGCTCGTTCGACGGTTCTTCTTCTGTGACGGAGTTTAACGCCGACAACAAAAGTAATCTCCGCTTCCTTTCGCACAAAGCGCTCTGAGCACCGATCATCGCCGCTGAATAAAGAAGAAGCGTCGGCTGCTTATCTCGGAGCGTCTTTGGCAAAGTCACTTCCACCGTGACCACGATGAGACCGAGCGCTGAACACCCGAAGGTTCTCCTCTGGGTTTTACTTTATCGCTCATTTCACTTTGAATTCTTCTGCTGTCGGAGTCATTTACCCTTTACCCCCCACAGACACACACACTGACTCTGAACACACAACATGGAACTTCACCTCCCACAGACACACACACTGACTCTGAACACACAACATGGAACTTTACCCCCCAAAGACACACACTGACTCTGAACACACAACATGGAACTTCACCTCCCACAGACACACACACTGACTCTGAACACACAACATGGAACTTCACCTCCCACAGACACACACACTGACTCTGAACACACAACATGGAGCTTCACCTCCCACAGACACACACACTGACTCTGAACACACAACATGGAGCTTCACCTCCCACAGACACACACACTGACTCTGAACACACAACATGGAACTTTACCCCCCAAAGACACACACTGACTCTGAACACACAACATGGAACTTCACCTCCCACAGACACACACACTGACTCTGAACACACAACATGGAACTTTACCTCCCAAAGACACACACACTGACTCTGAACACACAACATGGAACTTCCCCTCCCACAGACACACACACTGACTCTGAACACACAACATGGAACTTTACCTCCCAAAGACACACACACTGACTCTGAACACACAACATGGAACTTCACCTCCCACAGACACACACACTGACTCTGAACACACAACATGGAACTTTACCCCCCAAAGACACACACACTGACTCTGAACACACAACATGGAACTTTACCTCCCAAAGACACACACACTGACTCTGAACACACAACATGGAACTTCACCTCCCACAGACACACACACTGACTCTGAACACACAACATGGAACTTTACCTCCCAAAGACACACACACTGACTCTGAACACACAACATGGAACTTCACCTCCCACAGACACACACACTGACTCTGAACACACAACATGGAACTTCACCTCCCACAGACACACACACTGACTCTGAACACACAACATGGAACTTCACCTCCCACAGACACACACACTGACTCTGAACACACAACATGGAACTTCACCTCCCACAGACACACACACTGACACTGAACACACAACATGGAGCTTCACCTCCCACAGACACACACACTGACTCTGAACACACAACATGGAACTTTACCCCCCAAAGACACACACTGACTCTGAACACACAACATGGAACTTCACCTCCCACAGACACACACACTGACTCTGAACACACAACATGGAACTTTACCTCCCAAAGACACACACACTGACTCTGAACACACAAACATGGAACTTCCCCTCCCACAGACACACACACTGACTCTGGACACACAACATGGAACTTTACCTCCCAAAGACACACACACTGACTCTGAACACACAACATGGAACTTCACCTCCCACAGACACACACACTGACTCTGAACACACAACATGGAACTTTACCCCCCAAAGACACACACACTGACTCTGAACACACAACATGGAACTTTACCTCCCAAAGACACACACACTGACTCTGAACACACAACATGGAACTTCACCTCCCACAGACACACACACTGACTCTGAACACACAACATGGAACTTTACCTCCCAAAGACACACACACTGACTCTGAACACACAACATGGAACTTCACCTCCCACAGACACACACACTGACTCTGAACACACAACATGGAACTTCACCTCCCACAGACACACACACTGACTCTGAACACACAACATGGAACTTCACCTCCCACAGACACACACACTGACTCTGAACACACAACATGGAACTTCACCTCCCACAGACACACACACTGACTCTGAACACACAACATGGAACTTCACCTCCCACAGACACACACACTGACACTGAACACACACCATGGAGCTTCACCTCCCACAGACACACACACTGACTCTGAACACACAACATGGAACTTTACCTCCCAAAGACACACACACTGACTCTGAACACACAACATGGAACTTCACCTCCCACAGACACACACACTGACTCTGAACACACAACATGGAACTTTACCCCCCAAAGACACACACACTGACTCTGAACACACAACATGGAACTTTACCTCCCAAAGACACACACACTGACTCTGAACACACAACATGGAACTTCACCTCCCACAGACACACACACTGACTCTGAACACACAACATGGAACTTTACCCCCCAAAGACACACACACTGACTCTGAACACACAACATGGAACTTCACCTCCCACAGACACACACACTGACTCTGAACACACAACATGGAGCTTCACCTCCCACAGACACACACACTGACACTGAACACACAACATGGAGCTTCACCTCCCACAGACACACACACTGACTCTGAACACACAACATGGAACTTCACCTCCCACAGACACACACACTGACTATGAACACACAACATGGAACTTTACCCCCCAAAGACACACACACTGACTCTGAACACACAACATGGAACTTTACCTCCCAAAGACACACACACTGACTCTGAACACACAACATGGAACTTCACCTCCCACAGACACACACACTGACTCTGAACACACAACATGGAACTTTACCTCCCAAAGACACACACACTGACTCTGAACACACAACATGGAACTTCACCTCCCACAGACACACACACTGACTCTGAACACACAACATGGAACTTTACCTCCCAAAGACACACACACTGACTCTGAACACACAACATGGAACTTCACCTCCCACAGACACACACACTGACTCTGAACACACAACATGGAACTTTACCCCCCAAAGACACACACACTGACTCTGAACACACAACATGGAACTTTACCTCCCAAAGACACACACACTGACTCTGAACACACAACATGGAACTTCACCTCCCACAGACACACACACTGACTCTGAACACACAACATGGAGCTTCACCTCCCACAGACACACACACTGACACTGAACACACAACATGGAGCTTCACCTCCCACAGACACACACACTGACTCTGAACACACAACATGGAACTTCACCTCCCACAGACACACACACTGACTCTGAACACACAACATGGAACTTTACCCCCCAAAGACACACACACTGACTCTGAACACACAACATGGAACTTTACCTCCCAAAGACACACACACTGACTCTGAACACACAACATGGAACTTCACCTCCCACAGACACACACACTGACTTTGAACACACAACATGGAACTTTACCTCCCAAAGACACACACACTGACTCTGAACACACAACATGGAACTTCACCTCCCACAGACACACACACTGACTCTGAACACACAACATGGAACTTCACCTCCCACAGACACACACACTGACTCTGAACACACAACATGGAACTTCACCTCCCACAGACACACACACTGACTCTGTACACAGCATGGAACTTCACCTCCCACAGACACACACACTGACTCTGAACACACAACATGGAACTTCACCTCCCACAGACACACACACTGACACTGAACACACAACATGGAACTTCACCTCCCACAGACACACACACTGACACTGAACACACAACATGGAGCTTCACCTCCCACAGACACACACACTGACACTGAACACACAACATGGAGCTTCACCTCCCACAGACACACACACTGACACTGAACACACAACATGGAACTTCACCTCCCACAGACACACACACTGACTCTGAACACACAACATGGAACTTCACCTCCCACAGACACACACACTGACACTGAACACACAACATGGAACTTCACCTCCCACAGACACACACACTGACTCTGAACACACAACATGGAACTTCACCTCCCACAGACACACACACTGACACTGAACACACAACATGGAGCTTCACCTCCCACAGACACACACACTGACACTGAACACACAACATGGAGCTTCACCTCCCACAGACACACACACTGACACTGAACACACAACATGGAACTTCACCTCCCACAGACACACACACTGACACTGAACACACAACATGGAACTTCACCTCCCACAGACACACACACTGACTCTGAACACACAACATGGAGCTTCACCTCCCACAGACACACACACTGACACTGAACACACAACATGGAACTTCACCTCCCACAGACACACACACTGACTCTGAACACACAACATGGAGCTTCACCTCCCACAGACACACACACTGACACTGAACACACAACATGGAACTTCACCTCCCACAGACACACACACTGACTCTGAACACACAACATGGAACTTCACCTCCCACAGACACACACACTGACTCTGAACACACAACATGGAACTTCACCTCCCACAGACACACACACTGACTCTGAACACACAACATGGAACTTCACCTCCCACACTGCAAAAGATGACAGAATTAAAGACAAAAAATGCTCAAATTTGGCTAAATGTATCTAAATATGAGCACATTTTGACTGCCTTAAAACAAGATTTGCCAGTGGAACAAGAAAAATGATCTCGTTTTAAAAAGATACAAGACATTTCTCTCTTGGAATGAGAAAATAAAGCAATAGTTCTTGAATCAAGTCAAAATTGCTTGTCTCATTGGCAAATCTCATTTTAAGACAGTCAGAATGAACTTAAGTCAAGTTAAAAAAACTCGATTCTAGCAATTATCATCTCATATTTGATCATTTTTTGCAGTGCACAGACACACACACTGACTCTGAACACACAACATGGAACTTCACCTCCCACAGACACACACACTGACACTGAACACACAACATGGAACTTCACCTCCCACAGACACACACACTGACTCTGAACACACAGCATGGAACTTCACCTCCCACAGACACACACACTGACTCTGAACACACAACATGGAACTTCACCTCCCACAGACACACACACTGACACTGAACACACAACATGGAACTTCACCTCCCACAGACACACACACTGACTCTGAACACACAACATGGAGCTTCATAAATCCATCTGTTGTTTTATCCATGGGCAGAAAATAAGAGTCACAGACAAAGGATGAGCTGCAGTATATATATGGTAAAGTACCATGTGGCCGAGCTAATCTCACTGGTAAAGTACCATGTGGCCGAGCTAATCTCACTGGTAAAGTACCATGTGGCGCAGAACTGAAAAAGGTCTCGTTATGATTCTCAAATCATTAACGACAAAACAAGGAATAAAAGCAGGATTTCTATCTTTGTGAAAAAGGTGTTGGTTATAGATTTGTTGTTGACTAAACTCTTGTCTATTCAGCTGTTATGGTCCCAGCTGGATTCGTCTGCATATCTGGCAACCTGAGTCAGGGAGAGTGGGAGAGGCTGCAGTACCACTTCTGGCCACACGTCTACACACTGCTCACACTGACACATGTCATTCAGCAGCTCCAGACTCTACGCTCACTCATAAAGACGAATGAGTTCAGGATCAGGAAGTTCTAAAAGAGCATTAGGTCTGAGCCACTGTTGCCACGACAACTCAGTCTAATTCATATTATTTATTGCTTTTATCTCTCTTTTTGAGCCCACATTTGATGAAGTTTTAAACCCGTACTTTAATCCTGCTCTGCTTCGATGAGAAACGACTGAATGTTTCATCAACTTCATGCATTTGTGTTTTTAAACTGCTCTTGTG
>OZ035842.1:8014890-8099890 GCA_964034765.1 Knipowitschia caucasica | reverse complement strand
GACCAAGGTCAAACCGATGTGCAGTTGCAGTTGTTGAGAGTTCAGAAATGGTTCCATTCTCTGGAGCACCGTCCAATCAATCCCTCACTCATTACATTCGGACATATTTGTGCATATTTTCAGTGGTAGGGCAAACCGGAGCACCCAGAGGAAACCTAAGAGAGAACAGAAACCTCCACACAGAAAGGCCTGGAGGTGGAATCAAACCCAGGACCTTCTGCTGTGAAACACATCCTGAGCCGCCGTGTCGGACCTGTGTGCCAAAGTGAACCCGGCCCCAGAATAACACCCAACCATGGAGTATTTGAACCTCTTCCAAACTCTCTGCTCCCGTCGCTCCCTGTTCCTCTTCCAGACGAGCTTTACATCGCGCTCCCCCCAAGCATCAGAAAACCATTATTTCCCTCCAACATCTCCCTCTCCCCGGAGACCGTTTCCCGTAATAAGGAAGTGACAGCGAACCTGCCTTAACCCGGAGCAGTCGCTGAAAGAAATAGCTTGAGTTTGCACAAAGTTAATGGCTTCATCTGTCGCTTTGTCGAGCTGCGGATCGACTGAAAGACGTGTTCTCGCTGCTGTATTGACAGGCTTCATTTAGTCCAGTTGTGAAAAGATTAAGACGTGGATTTGTGGCGTCAAATTATGCTAATCCTGTCGTTTATGGAAGTGTTGGAAGTTTCTTTCATGAAGGACTGAGTCTCATCGATCATGTGTGATGGACCTGAACTGCTGTATCACTATATGAAGTGGATATTGATTTACATTGGATTACATCAGGGGTGTCCAAACTTTTTAGTAAGAGGGCCACTTCAGTTCATCAGACTTGACCTGGGGCTGACAACCTGGATTTAAAAACTGGATTGGAGCTGGATTGACTGTATTCTGGACTTTAAAATGTGTTATGATACGTCCTTCTGATTCACAGCTGCATTTTATTTGAAATGTTGAGACACGATCATCAACTAATGTCAGTAAATAAAAATAAAGTAGAGAGGGTTGGGTAGGGTAGGGTAGGGTAGAGTAGAGTAGGGTAGCGTAGGGCAGGGCAGAGTAGAGTAGGGTAGGATAGGGTAGGGTAGGGTAGAGTAGAGTAGAGTAGGGTAGGGTAGGGTAGGGTAGGGTAGGGTAGGGTAGGGTAGAGTAGAGTAGGGTAGGGTAGGGTAGGGTAGAGCAGAGCAGAGCAGAGCAGAGTAGAGTAGAGTAGAGTAGGGTAGATAGAGCATAGGGTAGATACTAGTGGTGGGGGAAAACAGGGAGAACATGTGAACTGAGACAGTCAGACAGGAGATGGAATCAAACCCAGGACCTGCTAGCTGAGACACCAGAGTGCTAACCACTCAGCCATCAGGAAGGTCGAGGTTTTTTGGGAGAATTACATTGATTTGAACGGGAGCAGTCAAAACGACGGCTGTGAGTTTGAGTCGGTTCAGAGTTCTGCGAGTCCAAGTTCAAACCAATTGCACTCTTTTAACATAAATTCTTCTGTTTCTAGAACCTTTCTGAATTTCCAGGACCCAGAATGCAACTTGCCGTCACAGTGAGATCACAGGAGGTGGTCAAACACTGCAAAAAATGATTACACATGACGTAATAAATGCTTGAATCGAGTGGTTTTGTCTTGATTTGAGCACATTCTGACTGATCTAAAACACGATTTGCCAAAGAGACAAACCATTTAGATTTCTTTATAGAATTCTGTCTTTATTTTCTCATTCCAGGGGAGACATTTCTTGCATCTTTTTCAAAACAAGATCCTTTTGCTTTGTCCCTTTTGGCAAATCTTATTTTAAGGCACAGTCAAAACATGCTCAAAATAAGACACATTTAGTTTTTGTTTTGTTTTTCATCACTTTTTGCAGTGTAACCATGAGCAGCTGAATGGTCTGTGTTGAAAACCATATTTGACACTGCCCATTTCCAACTACAGACTGTAATCTGCAGAGAAGTGGGCAAAACAAATCCCCAGAGAAGCCTGCGCCTGTTTAAGCAGCTGTATAAAACACCTCTCCACAGACGTCAACCTGAACTTGAAAGTTAGACAACGCGGCGCTGAATGAAACGCTCTCTTCTCTTTGAACTTTGAAATCCGTGAAAAGTGTTTTGATACGACCTCAAAAGCAGACGGAGATCACGGAACAACCCTCGCAATCGGTAATTACTCATCCACAGAATCTCTCCAATAAAAGACGTCAGTGGGAACAAAAGTGCCAGAACCAAATGTGCATTAGTGGGTTTTGATTCGCTGACAGTTGCAAACCCCCGGCTCCAAAACGCCCGACACTCAGACTACACGCTCCACGCCGGGATTTCATTTTCAAGTCACAGTTTTGTATGAAAATAACCGCAATTGTATAAAATATTGTGGAAATAGGACACGTTCTGTGAGTCCAACAATGATAACACTTTCACCTCCTTCACCTCTCACTGCTGCAGCAGAACAACACAGCAGTGTGTTAAATATCCAGAAGATTGTAGGAAACAAAATCCCTCTCCCTTTGGTCTGGATAAGGCAGGTCTAAACCAAGGCCTGGGGGCCAACTGCGGTCCTCAGTGTCATTGTATGTTGCCCTCTGCCTCGCAACTCGAAGTAGATAGATAGGTACAGTAGGTGGGTGGGTGGATGGATGAGTGAGTGGATGGATGGGTGGGTGGATGGATGGGTGGATGGGTGGATGGGTGGGTGGATGGATGGATGGATGGGTGGATGGATGGATGGATGGATGGGTGGGTGGGTGGATGGGTGAATGGATGGATGGGTGGGTGGATGGATGGATGGATGGGTGGATGGATGGATGGATGGATGGGTGGGTGGGTGGATGGGTGGATGGGTGGGTGGATGGATGGATGGATGGATGGATGGGTGGGTGGGTGGATGGGTGGATGGGTGGGTGGATGGATGGGTGGGTGGATGGATGGGTGGATGGGTGGATGGATGGGTGGTTGGGTGGATGGATGGGTGGATGGGTGGGTGGATGGATGGATGAATGGGTGGATGGATGGATGGTTGGGTGGATGGATGGATGGATGGGTGGGTGGATGGATGGATGGATGGGTGGATGGATGGATGGATGGATGGGTGGGTGGGTGGGTGGATGGGTGGATGGATGGATGGGTGGGTGGATGGGTGGGTGGATGGATGGATGGGTGGATAGGTGGGTGGATGGATGGATGGGTGGATGGATGGGTGGATGGATGGGTGGGTGGATGGATGAGTGGGTGGATGGATGAGTGGGTGGGTGTCCAGTAGCAGCAACAACACACATTAAATATATCATTCTAAAAAGCTAACAACAGTAATAATCAGCCTCAGGTCACAGCAGCGCAGGTGGAGCAGTCTCT
This sequence comes from Knipowitschia caucasica, assembly GCA_964034765.1. NCBI lineage: Eukaryota > Metazoa > Chordata > Actinopteri > Gobiiformes > Gobiidae > Knipowitschia > Knipowitschia caucasica. The sequence continues at coordinate 8,096,551 of OZ035842.1, read as the reverse complement.
GGAGTAGACTTTGAGCTCATAAACACAAGCTCACTGTGTCATCCATCCAACTTCAGCTCAGCCATTATAGACCTTGTTCTAAAGCCCAGTACAAACTTTACCGACCTGGTTTTTGATTGTGTCACAAACTTCCACTAATGATACTACTGAAGCTGGTGAGATGGTAAACATGTGTCATTCAGCCAACTTCAGCTCTGTTATAGATCATTTTAAACCAGTCAAGACAGTTTTTTAGTCCGTGATGTCGGGCCCTGGACTCGTCTGATGACACTAAAGTGGCTCTTAGTAAAAAGTTTGGACACCCCTGGGGTGGGACCTGGTTTCAAAGCATGTCTCTACTTTATTTTCTGTTCTGTAAAATGTAATGTTCTAAAGTAAACATTTTGACTGACTGATTGATTGGGGACTAGTTTCATAGTGTGTGTGTGTGTGTGTGTGTGAGTGTGTGGACATGAAAGCACTAGTAGAAGTGGATATGTTTGTTCTCCCTGCAGAGGCCCCTGCAGAGGCCCCTGGGAGGCCTCGATGTCTCGCTCTTGAGGTGATGACGGGGAGGAGGAGGGTTGTGGTATGATGTGAATGCGGTTTAAATGCAAGATTAATCTGCTGAAAGATGAGCAGGGTTAAAGAGCCCACAGTTCTGCATGACTTGGCCCAAACTTGGCACAGATTTTAAATCCAGCGACGGCTTCTATGAGACGATGGAAGAGTACACACCATAAGTTTCTGATGGGAGTCAATATGAGACAAAACAAAAATCTCTTGAGTTTGACTTTCTATGCTTTAAACATCATTAAAATGCAGGTAAAGTGGAAAAGATTGGGAGACACGATGTCAGGCCACACTTCTACTCCCTGCAACAGGCTCTATCTCAGTGTTTGGAAGCAGACAGGAAGTGATTTAAAATAGATTTCTCCGGTGTCCAAACGTTCACTGTTATTCTGTCCTGTTCTTAAGCCTTAACAGGACGCTGCTTGCTACCAGGAGTTAGTGTCTGACCCGCTGTGGTTTGGTTGTAGTTGTAAAAATGGCTCCTCCAGTCATTGTATTGGTTAAAAATGTACAAACCTTTCCATTATTCCTGACTATTTGGCCTTCCAATGCAGCTAAAGTGGAAAACCAGACTGGGAGATAGGGAGACATGATGCCAGGCCACACTTCCACTCCCTCTACGACACATTGCGACCTCATCAGCTGCTGTTGTGCAGAAACCCGTCTCCTCCCCGTCTCTGCCTCTTCAGTGGAAAATCCTCATGTTATGGGCTATAGACCCGAGGGTTTTGCCAGCTTTATATCTCTACTAAATCCCTCCTGAACACATCAGGCCATATTATCGCTGGGGTCTAATCACCAAAGCTCAATGAACAATGTGTAAATACAATAAATATATCCATCTTAATCTTAATCTTAATCAAACCTTTTCACGCGTCAGCCAGGTTTGTCTCATTGCGCAGCCACAATATATTCTTGAAAACATGTCAAATACAATTCTAATGCAGTCTTTCCAGATTGAAACCATGTGTGTCAAATACAGAACTGGTATCAGTGAAAACCATAAGTACATTGTCAAAGTTGTTTTATGATCCGTATATGGGTCACATTGGTGCTTTTATCCGTTAGAGCTGTCATCTGCTGCTAAAGTATCCCTTAAATAATGGAACTTTAGGTTTGCGGCGGTGTGTGATGAATTTCTACATCGTCTTGAGAGAAAGGGAAAACTAAGACTGTTTTCGATTAAAGATTGAAAAACTCACAAATTATGAATCTATCGCCATAACCTCCAGGCGCCAGGATCTACTGTGAATGCACCAGAGACAAGAGGCGCCGTAACCTCCAGGCGCCGGGATCTACGGAGACAAGAGGCGCCGTAACCTCCAGGCGCCGGGATCTACGGAGATAAGAGGCGCTGTAACCTCCAGGCGCCGGGATCTACTGTAGATGCACCGGAGATAAGAGCTTTTGGTGCATTTTGTAAAGTTGAAAATGAAAGTATTCCTTCAAACATTGATTATTATGACAGAGCTTAACCTTTGTCAGAACTCTCTGCTGACACATGGTCATGAGAAGGTTTGTCCACGCCCTCACACGGACTATCGTAGCTCTCTGTACTATGGCCTTGACCAGTCCTCAATCCACAGACTGCAGATGGTACTAACTACAGCTGGTACTGAACTACAGCTGGTACTGACTGGAACCAGACGAGCACATCACTCCTGTCCTGTCGTCTCTACATTGGCCTCAGTCCCGAGTCTAGACTGAAGACCAGAGTAGACCAGTCCCAGGTCTAGACTAAAGACCAGAGGAGACCAGTCCCAAGTCTAGACTGAAGACCAGAGTAGACCAGTCCCAGGTCTAGACTAAAGACCAGAGGAGACCAGTCCCAAGTCTAGACTCAAGACCAGAGGAGACCAGTCCTAGGTCTAGGATGGATGGATGGATGGGTGGATGGATGGATGGATGGATGGGTGGGTGGGTGGATGGGTGGATGGGTGGGTGGATGGATGGATGGATGGATGGATGGATGGATGGATGGGTGGATGGATGGGTGGGTGGGTGGATGGGTGGATGGGTGGATGGATGGATGGATGGATGGATGGATGGATGGATGGATGGATGGGTGGGTGGGGTGGATGGGTGGGTGGGGTGGATGGGTGGATGGGTGGGTGGATGGATGGGTGGGTGGATGGATGGGTGGATGGGTGGATGGGTGGGTGGATGGATGGATGGATGGATGGGTGGATGGATGGATGGATGGATGGGTGGTGGGTGGTGGGTGGATGGGTGGATGGATGGATGGGTGGATGGATGGATGGGTGGGTGGATGGATGGATGGATGGGTGGATGGATGGATGGATGGATGGGTGGGTGGGTGGATGGATGGATGGATGGATGGGTGGGTGGATGGGTGGGTGGATGGATGGATGGGTGGATAGGTGGGTGGATGGATGGATGGGTGGATGGATGGATGGATGGGTGGATGGATGGATGGATGGATGGGTGGGTGGGTGGGTGGATGGGTGGATGGATGGATGGATGGATGGGTGGGTGGGTGGATGGATGGATGGGTGGATAGGTGGGTGGGTGGGTGGATGGATGGATGGGTGGATAGGTGGGTGGATGGATGGATGGGTGGATGGATGGGTGGATGGATGGGTGGGTGGATGGATGAGTGGGTGGATGGATGAGTGGGTGGGTGTCCAGTAGCAGCAACAACACACATTAAATATATCATTCTAAAAAGCTAACAACAGTAATAATCAGCCTCAGGTCACAGCAGCGCAGGTGGAGCAGTCTCTGGAGTAGACTTTGAGCTCATAAACACAAGCTCACTGTGTCATCCATCCAACTTCAGCTCAGCCATTATAGACCTTGTTCTAAAGCCCAGTACAAACTTTACCGACCTGGTTTTTGATTGTGTCACAAACTTCCACTAATGATACTACTGAAGCTGGTGAGATGGTAAACATGTGTCATTCAGCCAACTTCAGCTCTGTTATAGATCATTTTAAACCAGTCAAGACAGTTTTTTAGTCCGTGATGTCGGGCCCTGGACTCGTCTGATGACACTAAAGTGGCTCTTAGTAAAAAGTTTGGACACCCCTGGGGTGGGATCTGGTTTCAAAGCATGTCTCTACTTTATTTTCTGTTCTGTAAAATGTAATGTTCTAAAGTAAACATTTTGACTGACTGATTGATTGGGGACTAGTTTCATAGTGTGTGTGTGTGTGTGTGTGTGTGTGAGTGTGTGGACATGAAAGCACTAGTAGAAGTGGATATGTTTGTTCTCCCTGCAGAGGCCCCTGCAGAGGCCCCTGGGAGGCCTCGATGTCTCGCTCTTGAGGTGTTGACGGGGAGGAGGAGGGTTGTGGTATGATGTGAATGCGGTTTAAATGCAAGATTAATCTGCTGAAAGATGAGCAGGGTTAAAGAGCCCACAGTTCTGCATGACTTGGCCCAAACTTGGCACAGATTTTAAATCCAGCGACGGCTTCTATGAGACGATGGAAGAGTACACACCATAAGTTTCTGATGGGAGTCAATATGAGACAAAACAAAAATCTCTTGAGTTTGACTTTCTATGCTTTAAACATCATTAAAATGCAGGTAAAGTGGAAAAGATTGGGAGACACGATGTCAGGCCACACTTCTACTCCCTGCAACAGGCTCTATCTCAGTGTTTGGAAGCAGACAGGAAGTGATTTAAAATAGATTTCTCCGGTGTCCAAACGTTCACTGTTATTCTGTCCTGTTCTTAAGCCTTAACAGGACGCTGCTTGCTACCAGGAGTTAGTGTCTGACCCGCTGTGGTTTGGTTGTAGTTGTAAAAATGGCTCCTCCAGTCATTGTATTGGTTAAAAATGTACAAACCTTTCCATTATTCCTGACTATTTGGCCTTCCAATGCAGCTAAAGTGGAAAACCAGACTGGGAGATAGGGAGACATGATGCCAGGCCACACTTCCACTCCCTCTACGACACATTGCGACCTCATCAGCTGCTGTTGTGCAGAAACCCGTCTCCTCCCCGTCTCTGCCTCTTCAGTGGAAAATCCTCATGTTATGGGCTATAGACCCGAGGGTTTTGCCAGCTTTATATCTCTACTAAATCCCTCCTGAACACATCAGGCCATATTATCGCTGGGGTCTAATCACCAAAGCTCAATGAACAATGTGTAAATACAATAAATATATCCATCTTAATCTTAATCTTAATCAAACCTTTTCACGCGTCAGCCAGGTTTGTCTCATTGCGCAGCCACAATATATTCTTGAAAACATGTCAAATACAATTCTAATGCAGTCTTTCCAGATTGAAACCATGTGTGTCAAATACAGAACTGGTATCAGTGAAAACCATAAGTACATTGTCAAAGTTGTTTTATGATCCGTATATGGGTCACATTGGTGCTTTTATCCGTTAGAGCTGTCATCTGCTGCTAAAGTATCCCTTAAATAATGGAACTTTAGGTTTGCGGCGGTGTGTGATGAATTTCTACATCGTCTTGAGAGAAAGGGAAAACTAAGACTGTTTTCGATTAAAGATTGAAAAACTCACAAATTATGAATCTATCGCCATAACCTCCAGGCGCCAGGATCTACTGTGAATGCACCAGAGACAAGAGGCGCCGTAACCTCCAGGCGCCGGGATCTACGGAGACAAGAGGCGCCGTAACCTCCAGGCGCCGGGATCTACGGAGATAAGAGGCGCTGTAACCTCCAGGCGCCGGGATCTACTGTAGATGCACCGGAGATAAGAGCTTTTGGTGCATTTTGTAAAGTTGAAAATGAAAGTATTCCTTCAAACATTGATTATTATGACAGAGCTTAACCTTTGTCAGAACTCTCTGCTGACACATGGTCATGAGAAGGTTTGTCCACGCCCTCACACGGACTATCGTAGCTCTCTGTACTATGGCCTTGACCAGTCCTCAATCCACAGACTGCAGATGGTACTAACTACAGCTGGTACTGAACTACAGCTGGTACTGACTGGAACCAGACGAGCACATCACTCCTGTCCTGTCGTCTCTACATTGGCCTCAGTCCCGAGTCTAGACTGAAGACCAGAGTAGACCAGTCCCAGGTCTAGACTAAAGACCAGAGGAGACCAGTCCCAAGTCTAGACTAAAGACCAGAGTAGACCAGTCCCAGGTCTAGACTAAAGACCAGAGGAGACCAGTCCCAAGTCTAGACTCAAGACCAGAGGAGACCAGTCCTAGGTCTAGACTAAAGCGTCAACATACATGTGCTGGAATTAGCACAACAGCTAAATAGCATCTGTTGTCTTAAGGAAGTAAGACACAAACACACAGTTATAAACACACAAACACACAGTTATAAACACACAAACACACAGTTATAAACACACAAACACACAGTTATAAACACACAAACACAGAGTTCGACAAACACAACATGAAGAATTTAAAAGAGAAAGTCCGAGGAGCGGCGGCTCTAATGTGAGCACTAGGGTTTCATCTCAGCCGATGTTTCAGGACTTCCTTAAATGTTCGGTCCCACTGAAGCAAACATGAAACTTTTATGATCGTGACCAGTGTTTTATTTTTGCGCTGTATTGTATTAGTGTGTTGTGTGTTGTGTGTCTGGAAAGTACTTTGTGACTGACATGTGTTTTTTAAATGTGCTCTATAAATAAACTGGCCCTTGACCCAGAAGACTGTAAAAGAGCCGACCTTTGTCCACCTGACGGCACAGGATTATATCAGAAACAACACATTATAAACAACACTAAGACACATGCTCTGAAAAGTAAATATTCTACAATCAAAAGGAAAGTCGGGAGTTGAGACTTTTCCCAAACTTTAAATCTTTGACATTTGGAGATTTCCGTCGACCAGATAATTGTGCAGAGAAAGTGTAATGAGGTCCTCCTGAGTCTCCGCGGTCTGAGGGTTTCCTCCAACGCCATTATTCTGCACATGTCGATCGCACAAACACAGGAGAGAATGAAACTCTAAAATGAAACTCTAAAATGAGACTCTAAAATGAGACTCTAAAATCAGGGTTTATGGTGATTTTATAAGATCACAGCCTCAGAACCTCAGGTGACCGCAGGGCCTGCATAAGCACAGTTGTTAGGCAGGTCTTTTATCTGTAGATATGATGGACAGGAGTTAGAACTGAAGCGGCGCATGTGGTATTTATAAATGAACCAATATGTTCAGGATAAAACTTACAGACACCTTTAGCACAAACAGCTGAGAAATGAAAACAGTCACGACCCGGTTGGGTTTGTCACGGCCTGGTCGTATCACAGCCGACCCCTCTCACCTGCACATGGACTATTCCAACCACTCCCCTCTCTCCTGCACATGGACTATTCCAACCACTCCCCTCTCACCTGCACATGGACTATTCCAACCACTCCCCTCTCTCCTGCACATGGACTATTCCAACCACTCCCCTCTCACCTGCACATGGACTATTCCAACCACTCCCCTCTCACCTGCACATGGACTATTCCAACCACTCCCCTCTCACCCTGCACATGGACTATTCCAACCACTCTCCTCAGGCAGGAGACTGCGGTCCATCAGGTCTAGAACCTCCCGCCACAAGAACAGTTTCTTCCCCTCTGCTGTTGGACTCTTGAACACTTCTTAACCTGTCCCCCCGCCCTTTATAAAGTCACTTTACTGCCCATCATACGTCACTTTACTTCACTGTACTGCTGTCACCTTACATTGTGTGCACCATGTGCACTTGGATATTGTAAATCGTAACTGTAACTCTATTTTAAATTTAAATTTATTCTTTAGAAGTGTTTTTTATTCTTTATTTTTTATTATTTCTTTCTGACTGTTGCACTGAGCCAAAGCAATTTCCAAGTCTGTGACTTCCTGTTACTTACGTGGCAATAAAAATGATTCTGATTCTGATTCTGGTTGGGTTTGTCACGGCCTGGTCGGGTTTGTCACTGCCTGGTTGGGTCTGTCTCAGCCTGGTTCGGTTTATCTCGGCCTGGTTGGGTTTGTCACGGCCTGGTTGGGTTTGTCACGGCCTGGTTGGGTTTGTTACGGCCTGGTTGGGTTTGTTTCGGCCTGGTTGGGTTTGTCTCTGCCTGGTTGGGTTTGTCTCGGCCTGGTTGGGTTTGTCTCGGCCTGGTTGGGTTTGTCACAGCCTGGTTCACTTTGTCTCGGCCTGGTTGGATTTTTCACGGCCTGGTTGGGTTTGTCTCGGCCTGATTCGGTTTGTCTCGGCCTGGTTGGGTTTGTCATGGCCTGGTTGGGTTTGTCACGGCCTGGTTGGGTTTGTTACGGCCTGGTTGGGTTTGTCTCGGCCTGGTTGGGTTTGTCTCGGCCTGGTTGGGTTTGTCTCGGCCTGGTTGGGTTTGTCACAGCCTGGTTCACTTTGTCTCGGCCTGGTTGGATTTTTCACGGCCTGGTTGGGTTTGTCTCGGCCTGATTCGGTTTGTCTCGGCCTGGTTGGGTTTGTCACGGCCTGGTTGGGTTTGTCACGGCCTGGTTGGGTTTGTTACGGCCTGGTTGGGTTTGTCTCGGCCTGGTTGGGGTATTTCTCGGCCTGGTTGGGTTTGTTACGGCCTGGTTGGGTTTGTCACGGCCTGGTTGGGTTTGTTACGGCCTGGTTGGGTTTGTCTCGGCCTGGTTGGGTTTTTCTCGGCCTGGTTGGGTTTGTTACGGCCTGGTTGGGTTTGTCACGGCCTGGTTCGGTTAGGGTTGCGTTTTCATCTAAAAACATATTATTCTTTCTCCATAAAAAGGAGATAAAGAGTTTAAGGCAAAGCAGCAACAACAAACTTCTTCTTCTTCTTCTTCCTCAGAATAAAACCTTCAGAGACTTTGAGAATTTAATTATTTAAGACCAATTATAAATCCTAAAAGTGCATGTGTCCTACAGGCCTCAAAGTACATTATTGTGAGATTAAACAGCTACTTACACACACACACTCATTCATCTCCACACAGACACACACACACAGACACACACTCATTCATCTCCACACACACAGACGCACACACATTTATCCACACACACAGACACACACACACTCATTCATCCACACACACAGACACACACTGATTCATCCACACACACAGACACACACTGATTCATCCACACACACACACACACACACACACACTCATTCATCCACACACACACTCATTCATCCACACACAGACACACACTCATTCATCCACACACAGACACACACACACACACACACACACTCATTCATCCACACACAGACACACACTCTTTCATCCACACACAGACACACACACACACACACACACACACACACACTCATTCATCCACACACACACACACTCATTCATCCACACACAGACACACACACACACACACACACTCATTCATCCACACATTAACAGAGTCAATGGAGCAGATCCAGGCCTTAGTACAAATGAAATGAGTACAATGGTGTGGTAACACCAGGCTAGGGATACCGGAGCACCTGGAGGAAACCTATGCCAACATGCAAACTCCACTCAGAAAGGCCCTGATTTGAACCCAGGACCTTCTTGCTGAGAAGCGAGAGTTCTATCAGTGAGAAATACCAGCGAGGACACAGAACACCATGAAAGCCCAGACGCTGGTCCTGGTCCGGTGTGAGTGGTTAGCACCCAGCTGCTCGGCGACGTCACGGAGCGATGACAGTGAGAGGCTTTACAATCACCACAGGCTCCGTGTCAAATATTAAAGCTCTGTATTCTGTGGGAGGCAGACGTCAAAACACTTCCTCCGTCAAAGGTTATTAATAAACATCAGTGACGTCGGAGAAAGATCGAGTTCACCGACTGGGATAGAGACGAAGGTTTGAAGGAAAATGTGAAGAATAAGAGACTGTGGATAATAAACTAAAGCAGCGTCGTAAACAGACTCGTTACACTGTAAAAACATTATGAAGCCAGAGGTGAAGACGGACACCTGACCACAATAATGGAACACATCTTTAAATCTACTTTGAACCTCGTTGGAGGAACTGAACCAGTTTCATCTGAGCATTCATCCAACCCCTACAGTTAAAGAAAAAGATTATTTTTTTAAATGGTGTTTTTTCAATAAATCTTTATTTGTAGAGTCGCTTTCATACACAGAGCAACACAAAGTGCTTCACCGTCCACCTCACACAAGGCACAAATCATCAGATAAAACACCACAATCCCCACTAAAACTTTAAAAACACACAAGAAATAAAAAAATACACGCTCCAACACAGTGTGTCTGCTTCAGGAAGAGACGCACAATCTCAGGAAGAGACGCACAATCTCAGAAGCGTCGGGACTGTCTGTAACCAGATCATGTGTCTGTACCTCTGCAGCACAGACTCACTGGGGTTCGATCCAAACAGGTTAAGAACCTCTGCTTTAGACTGAAAACGTTAGAAAAGTGACCTTAGCAACACTGTTGCTACGCTGGAGCTTCCCCCATGAATGATTCTGATTGGTCAACCCTACGGCTCAGGTCTGGATTCACAAAACACCAGGATCACAAAGTACTAAAGCACAGATTCTTTTGCTGAGCCCAAAATGGTGAATGTCAGAAGCAGTTAGGAACAAAACCTCATCCATGAGCACTTCTCTCTTGGGCTTCCCAGAGCGAGGGAATTAGCGTGGTCCATCCATGACAGTTTATACAAGAACACATTGTCATTTATCACTCACTGAGATGACACCAAATGTTTTTACAACATTAACTCTTCCCTCTGGTTCAAACTCTCCAATGTCCACAAAAGTAAAAATGTATTTCAAAAAGTTCTGATCTTTCTTTTTGTATCTGAACATGGACCTGAGGATGACCAGCGCCTACTTGTGGAAGCTAATGGGAATCCAAATAAATAAATACAACTTTCTTTTCTTTTCTACAGGAGCCACATCTTTATGATTCCAGAACTGCCAGAACTTCTAAGAGTGGCCTTTTATCGGGAAACTGAATCACACTGAAAAGTCTCGCACAGTTATTCCATTGTGTTTTTACTGCAAATGACAAATCCAATCTCAAATCTCCCTCATTTTTAATCCGAACACAGACTAATACTTACAGTTTATTCCGTCATTTGCAGATCAGAAATTAGCCCCGACCAAAACTAAATCACTACAGTTTCATATTTAATTCATGGCCGTAGCTGCTGAGCACAAAACCAGGCCTCCCTGAAAAGCACATTTTGTTAACGACTTTCCGCACGGCGCCCGGAGCCCACGGTCCTGGAAATCCTGCGTCAGCTCCGACTCCGGCTGGACTCCGGGAAAGAGAATCCTGCCGTGTTTTTACTGCGATAACAAAAACAAATGATGCTGGGGTCCGTGAGCGGCCGGAGCTCAGAACAGACGGACACAGACGCTGCACAAACAGAACTGATCCAGAGAGTTTCTCAATCTGAGGACCGCAGGCAACAAGTCAAGGGTCCGTTATCAGCATACAAGTCTCATCTTTATATTAGTTATTTATTCTATGGACTGTGACGATCCGAGACTGGTTTATACGTCTTTGCCACTTCATTTTTGAGCTGAAAAATAGAAATACATGTGTAAATATAGATTGTAAAGAAAACAACACATGGTGAAACTTTGGCAAATACTGTTGTGTGTATTTGTATTTACATATATAATGTACAAATCCAAATATAAAAACCCAACATGTTTGTGTTCCTCCTCCTTCAGTTCCACAAGTTTCACCGCAGACGCTGCAGAGTCTCTGGTGACGCTGAGGTCTTTGGCAGCGATGGAAGAATTAAAGGTGAGAAGGACCTCCGCTGACAGGAGCCATAGGACCTTCTGCTCCGGACGAGCCACGCCGGGCTGAGACGAGCCACACCAGACTGAGACAAGCCACGCCGGACTGAGACGAGCCACGCCAGACTGAGACGAGCCACGCCAGACTGAGACAAGCCACGCCGGACTGAGACAAGCCACGCCGGACTGAGACGAGCCACGCCAGACTGAGACGAGCCACGCCAGACTGAGACAAGCCACGCCGGACTGAGACGAGCCACGCCAGACTGAGACGAGCCACGCCGGGCTGAGACGAGCCACACCAGACTGAGACAAGCCACGCCGGACTGAGACGAGCCACGCCAGACTGAGACGAGCCACGCCAGACTGAGACGAGCCACGCCAGACTGAGACGAGCCACGCCAGACTGAGACGAGCCACGCCAGACTGAGACAAGCCACGCCGGACTGAGACGAGCCACGCCAGACTGAGACGAGCCACGCCAGACTGAGACGAGCCACGCCAGACTGAGACGAGCCACGCCAGACTGAGACAAGCCACGCCGGACTGAGACGAGCCACGCCAGACTGAGACGAGCCACGCCAGACTGAGATGAGCCACGCCAGACTGAGACGAGCCACGCCAGACTGAGACAAGCCACGCCGGACTGAGACAAGCAGCGCCGGACTGAGACAAAGCCACGCCGGGCTGACACAAGCCACGCCAGACTGAGACGAGCCACGCCAGACTGAGATGAGCCACGCCAGACTGAGACGAGCCACGCCAGACTGAGACAAGCCACGCCAGACTGAGACAAGCAGCGCCAGACTGAGACAAGCCACGCCGGACTGAGACGAGCCACGCCAGACTGAGACGAGCTACGCCAGACTGAGACGAGCTTCGCCGGGCTGAGACGAGCCACGCCGGACTGAGACGAGCCACACCAGACTGAGACGAGCCACGCCGGGCTGAGACGAGCCACACCAGACTGAGACAAGCCACGCCGGACTGAGACGAGCCACACCAGACTGAGACGAGCCACGCCGGGCTGAGACGAGCCACACCAGACTGAGACAAGCCACGCCGGACTGAGACGAGCCACGCCAGACTGAGACGAGCCACGCCAGACTGAGACAAGCCACGCCGGACTGAGACAAGCCACGCCGGACTGAGACGAGCCACGCCAGACTGAGACGAGCCACGCCAGACTGAGACAAGCCACGCCGGACTGAGACGAGCCACGCCAGACTGAGACGAGCCACGCCAGACTGAGACAAGCCACGCCGGACTGAGACGAGCCACGCCAGACTGAGACGAGCCACGCCAGACTGAGACGAGCCACGCCAGACTGAGACAAGCCACGCCGGACTGAGACGAGTCACGCCAGACTGAGACGAGCCACGCCAGACTGAGATGAGCCACGCCAGACTGAGACGAGCCACGCCAGACTGAGACAAGCCACGCCGGACTGAGACAAGCAGCGCCGGACTGAGACAAGCCACGCCGGGCTGACACAAGCCACGCCAGACTGAGACGAGCCACGCCAGACTGAGATGAGCCACGCCAGACTGAGACGAGCCACGCCAGACTGAGACAAGCCACGCCAGACTGAGACAAGCAGCGCCAGACTGAGACAAGCCACGCCGGACTGAGACGAGCCACGCCAGACTGAGACGAGCCACGCCAGACTGAGACGAGCTTCGCCGGGCTGAGACGAGCCACGCCGGACTGAGACGAGCCACACCAGACTGAGACGAGCTTCGCCGGGCTGAGACGAGCCACACCAGACTGAGACGAGCCACACCAGACTGAGACGAGCCACACCAGACTGAGACGAGCCACGCCGGACTGAGACGAGCCACACCAGACTGAGACGAGCCTCGCCGGGCTGAGACGAGCCACACCAGACTGAGACGAGCCACACCAGACTGAGACGAGCCACACCAGACTGAGACGAGCCACACCAGACTGAGACGAGCCACACCAGACTGAGACGAGCTTCGCCGGGCTGAGACGAGCCACACCAGACTGAGACAAACTTCGCCGGGCTGAGACGAGCCACACCAGACTGAGACGAGCCACACCAGACTGAGACGAGCTTCGCCGGGCTGAGACGAGCCACGCAGACGAGCCACGTCAGACTGAGACGAGCCACACCAGACTGAGACGAGCCACACCAGACTGAGACGAGCCACGCCGGGCTGAGTCACGCCAGGACCTGGCTTCAGAGACAGCTGCAGTATGAAGACATTGCTTGATTAAAGGAGACCTACTGTGTCTGCTGCTGTATGGATTATCACACGTGACTGACACGAGTCCATGTTGTCGATCAGAGACGCATTTTTTAAAAATGTCATCTTCGCGATAATGGTTCATGTGAAATCTGTATTGAACAGATTTTGGAAATATTTGTGTATACGTTTTTTCTCGTACACGCACTGTGGCGACTCTGCTGCAACCTGGTGCCGCGTGTGGCCAGAGCGGAGCACACGGAGAAACCAAAACCAGCAGATAATGAAGTTTCAAGTTTGTTTTTGTTTTAATAAACTGTGATGATCTGGTTCTGTGAGTTTCCGTGTGTATAAACTGTGCTATACAGATAAACCTGCCTCCCTCAGAATAAACCTCTCTCCCGGTCTGCAGAGTTCCTCGTGGACAGTGACCTACTTTTATCTGGCGGAGGCTTCATGGTTCTGGAGCGAGGAGCCGGTGATGCATGTTCTCTTTGTCCCTCTGTTTTATGTGTTTTATTTTAGGCATTAAAGCTGCTGTACCTGACTTTAAACCACATGTAGTTTGGTTCTATCCCCTGTTTTCACATGTGTTCTCAGCTCTTCAGACTTCAGACAGAACCGAGGACCAGCCTCTCGGCCAATCAGCTTGCAGCCCATATAGTCAAACAGTGACTCCCAGGGCTCTGCTCAGACTTACAACACAATCCAGACAGATGTTGGGTCTGATTCATTCACAGCAGAAGCTTTCCTTTCAAACTTAAATGTTATTCTACACATGGTTTTAAATACGGCCACACATACCAGGAGCACGTACCAGGAGCACGTACCAGGAGCACGTACCAGGAGCACGTACCAGGAGCACATACCAGGAGCACATACCAGGAGCACGTACCAGGAGCACGTACCAGGAGCTTTAAAACAGTTTGTTTGTGGTTTGAGTAAAACTGTGGACTTTTCAAGAGAAAGACTTAAAACATTACAAACATTTTGGAATTAAATCAGAAATATAACAGGAAACAAAGTATAAAAGTGACTCTTGAAGTGTCTGTGTGTTTATGATTAATTGATTGACTGCGGAACCTTCCGCAGTCAACCATTGGTTTTGTATTTCTTTATTCCGTCATTTTTTTTGACACGTTTCACAGCTTTCACATTTTCAACAATTTCCACAAGTTATACATCAAAACGTTCCACATGTTTGGGAGATTATTGCTATTACTTTTGGGACTTCAGCGATTTCCGGTTTTTCCGCAATCGGACAAAAATCTGCATTGAGAATTCTGCAATGCATTTTAATAGGCCCATGCATTTTAATAGGACTTCAGCTCTTTCAGACATTTCTACAGTTTCAATGATTCAACAGTTTCAAGGATTCAACAGTTTCAAGGATTTCAGCAGTTTCAAGATTTCAAGAGTTTCAAGGACTTCAACAGTTTCAAGGACTTCAGCAGTTTCAAGGACTTCAGCAGTTTCAAGGACTTCAGCAGTTTCAAGGACTTCAGTGTAATCATGCAACCTAATAGGGATTTTTCCATGTAAACCAGTATAATGCAACTTAATAGGGATTTTTCCATGTAAACCAGTATAATGCAACTTAATAGGGTTTTTTCATGTAAACCAGTATAATGCAACTTAATAGGGTTTTTTTTCATGTAAACCAGTATAATGCAACTTAATGGGGATTTTTCCATGTAAACCAGTATAATGCAACTTAATAGGGGTTTTTACATGTAAACCAGTATAATGCAACTTAATAGGGTTTTTTCCATGTAAACCAGTATAATGCAACTTAATAGGGTTTTTTCCATGTAAACCAGTACAATGCAACTTAATAGGGATTTTTCCATGTAAACCAGTATAATGCAACTTAATGGGGATTTTTCCATGTAAACCAGTATAATGCAACTTAATGGGGATTTTTCCATGTAAACCAGTATTATGCAACTTAATAGGGATTTTTCCATGTAAACCAGTATAATGCAACTTAATAGGGATTTTTCCATGTAAACCAGTATAATGCAACTTAATGGGGATTTTTCCATGTAAACCAGTATTATGCAACTTAATAGGGATTTTTCCATGTAAACCAGTATAATGCAACTTAATAGGGTTTTTTTTCATGTAAACCAGTATAATGCAACTTAATAGGGTTTTTACATGTAAACCAGTATAATGGAACTTAATAGGGGTTTTTACATGTAAACCAGTATAATGGAACTTAATAGGGGTTTTTACATGTAAACCAGTATAATGCAACTTAATAGGGGTTTTTACATGTAAACCAGTATAAAGCAACTTAATAGGGATTTGTACATGTAAACCAGTATAATGCAACCTAATAGGGATTTTTCCATGTAAACCAGTATAATGCAACTTAATAGGGATTTTTCCATGTAAACCAGTATAATGCAACTTAATAGGGGTTTTTACATGTAAACCAGTATAATGCAACTTAATAGGGGTTTTTCCATGTAAACCAGTATAATGCAACTTAATAGGGTTTTTTTTCATGTAAACCAGTATAATGCAACTTAATGGGGATTTTTCCATGTAAACCAGTATTATGCAACTTAATAGGGATTTTTCCATGTAAACCAGTATAATGCAACTTAATAGGGTTTTTTTTCATGTTAACCAGTATAATGCAACTTAATAGGGTTTTTTTCATGTAAACCAGTATAATGCAACTTAATAGGGTTTTTTCATGTATAATGCAACCTAATAGGTTGCATTATACCACCAGACCAAGACCCAAACGAAGACTCAGACCACCACCAGATAATGACCACAGACCAGGTTTCCTTAGTTACAGGAACCAAATTGTTTCAGCGGTGAGGGGATTTTTCAGTTTCAAGGACACTTTCAATACATTCAGTAGTTTCAAGGATTTCAGCTGTTTAAGAATTTAACCAGTTTCAAGGATATCAGGAGGTTCAAGGATTTCAGGAGTTTCCACACTTTCAACAGTTTCCAGGTTTAAAAAAGTTTCAAGGATTTCAGGAGTTTCAATGTTTCAACAGTTTCAAGGATTTCAGGAGTTTAAAGGTTTCAACAATTTCAAGGACTTCAGGAGTTTCAAATATCTATCAAGTATTTTAACAGTTTCAAGGCTTTTTAAAGGATTTCAAGGATTTTTTTTAGCAGATTTCCACATTAGATCTGTTCCGCAGTCAATCGCAATGGCTTCAGCCATTGCAAGTTTCTAGTGTATATATACAGTTGGTTGTATATATATATATATATATATATATTGTATTTATACAGTATATACTGTTTCTATCTTGTATATTTGTCTGGTGAAGGAGGGATCAGCTGCAAACCATTTCAATCTGTTTTGTTAAAGGGGGGGAAGAAAAATAAGATTCTTCTATCTGCTCTTTTCTGATCATGGAAATACGGAAAAGCTTGAAGAATTTAGAAGAAAAACCTTACTGTGTGATGTGTGTATTTTCATCAAAGAATGAAAAGAAGTCAGAGCCTAAATGAGTGGTTAGACCTCATGTTCTCTCCCACGCTGAGTTCATTATCGGGGAAAACAAGGTTCAAAATCAGAGAAAAGTTGATTTTCCTGATGTCCTCTTTAACCCATGGACATTGGAAACCCCCGCAGTCACAGTCGCATGAGTCTCGCAGATCTTTCCAGATCATTAAATAACCTTTGACTTGAAACATGCTCGACACGCATCATGCATAGCGCCCCCTACAGGCCTTTTGCAGAAGTGCTCCTTTATCACACGCTAAACCAGCCCTGGACAAACCGCGGCTCGATAGAAATCAACTCCTCGACAATCACTGCCGTTCTGCTCCCGTCGTACGCATTAGTTATGGCCACTCTCCGGCGCAGCTTGACGGCGCCACATGTGATCTTTGAGTGGGCCACCGCGGTCTCCAGGTGCAGCGCCGCAAACGCTCATTACAATCGCAAAGTGAAGTCGGAGAAGCAGGTAAACAGAAGGAACGCCTATGGTTCGTACGTGGGCGAGAAACAGCAATGTTTTAACAAGATGGAAGCAGCGGGTTCCAATCAGCGTGGTCAGAACAGAAGGTTTCTGATCCAGACCTGATGTTTTTACAGGTTAATGTGGTCAGAACAGAAGGTTTCTGATCCAGACCTGATGTTTTTACAGGTTAATGTGGTCAGAACAGAAGGTTTCTGATCCAGACCTGATGTTTTTACAGGTTAATGTGGTCAGAACAGAAGGTTTCTGATCCAGACCTGATGTTTTTACACGTTAATGTGGTCAGAACAGAAGGTTTCTGATCCAGACCTGATGTTTTTACACGTTAATGTGGTCAGAACAGAAGGTTTCTGATCCAGACCTGATGTTTTTACAGGTTAATGTGGTCAGAACAGAAGGTTTCTGATCCAGACCTGATGTTTTTACACGTTAATGTGGTCAGAACAGAAGCTTTCTGATCCAGACCTGATGTTTTTACACGTTAATGTGGTCAGAACAGAAGGTTTCTGATCCAGACCTGATGTTTTTACATGTTAATGTGGTCAGAACAGAAGGTTTCTGATCCAGACCTGATGTTTTTACATGTTAATGTGGTCAGAGCAGAAGGTTTCTGATCCAGACCTGATGTTTTTACAGGTTAATGTGGTCAGAACAGAAGGTTTCTGATCCAGACCTGATGTTTTTACACGTTAATGTGGTCAGAACAGAAGGTTTCTGATCCAGACCTGATGTTTTTACATGTTAATGTGGTCAGAACAGAAGGTTTCTGATCCAGACCTGATGTTTTTACAGGTTAATGTGGTCAGAACAGAAGGTTTCTGATCCAGACCTGATGTTTTTACAGGTTAATGTGGTCAGAACAGAAGGTTTCTGATCCAGACCTGATGTTTTTACAGGTTAATGTGGTCAGAACAGAAGGTTTCTGATCCAGACCTGATGTTTTTACACGTTAATGTGGTCAGAACAGAAGGTTTCTGATCCAGACCTGATGTTTTTACAGGTTAATGTGGTCAGAACAGAAGGTTTCTGATCCAGACCTGATGTTTTTACACGTTAATGTGGTCAGAACAGAAGGTTTCTGATCCAGACCTGATGTTTTTACACGTTAATGTGGTCAGAACAGAAGCTTTCTGATCCAGACCTGATGTTTTTACACGTTAATGTGGTCAGAACAGAAGGTTTCTGATCCAGACCTGATGTTTTTACATGTTAATGTGGTCAGAACAGAAGGTTTCTGATCCAGACCTGATGTTTTTACATGTTAATGTGGTCAGAGCAGAAGGTTTCTGATCCAGACCTGATGTTTTTACAGGTTAATGTGGTCAGAACAGAAGGTTTCTGATCCAGACCTGATGTTTTTACACGTTAATGTGGTCAGAACAGAAGGTTTCTGATCCAGACCTGATGTTTTTACACGTTAATGTGGTCAGAACAGAAGGTTTCTGATCCAGACCTGATGTTTTTACATGTTAATGTGGTCAGAACAGAAGGTTTCTGATCCAGACCTGATGTTTTTACAGTTAATGTGGTCAGAACAGAAGGTTTCTGATCCAGACCTGATGTTTTTACACGTTAATGTGGTCAGAACAGAAGGTTTCTGATCCAGACCTGATGTTTTTACAGGAATGTGGTCAGAACAGAAGGTTTCTGATCCAGACCTGATGTTTTTTACACGTTAATGTGGTCAGAACAGAAGGTTTCTGATCCAGACCTGATGTTTTTACACGTTAATGTGGTCAGAACAGAAGGTTTCTGATCCAGACCTGATGTTTTTACAGGTTAATGTGGTCAGAACAGAAGGTTTCTGATCCAGACCTGATGTTTTTACACGTTAATGTGGTCAGAACAGAAGCTTTCTGATCCAGACCTGATGTTTTTACACGTTAATGTGGTCAGAACAGAAGGTTTCTGATCCAGACCTGATGTTTTTACATGTTAATGTGGTCAGAACAGAAGGTTTCTGATCCAGACCTGATGTTTTTACATGTTAATGTGGTCAGAGCAGAAGGTTTCTGATCCAGACCTGATGTTTTTACAGGTTAATGTGGTCAGAACAGAAGGTTTCTGATCCAGACCTGATGTTTTTACACGTTAATGTGGTCAGAACAGAAGGTTTCTGATCCAGACCTGATGTTTTTACATGTTAATGTGGTCAGAACAGAAGGTTTCTGATCCAGACCTGATGTTTTTACAGGTTAATGTGGTCAGAACAGAAGGTTTCTGATCCAGACCTGATGTTTTTACACGTTAATGTGGTCAGAACAGAAGGTTTCTGATCCAGACCTGATGTTTTTACAGGTTAATGTGGTCAGAACAGAAGGTTTCTGATCCAGACCTGATGTTTTTACACGTTAATGTGGTCAGAACAGAAGGTTTCTGATCCAGACCTGATGTTTTTACATGTTAATGTGGTCAGAACAGAAGGTTTCTGATCCAGACCTGATGTTTTTACACGTTAATGTGGTCAGAACAGAAGGTTTCTGATCCAGACCTGATGTTTTTACAGGTTAATGTGGTCAGAACAGAAGGTTTCTGATCCAGACCTGATGTTTTTACACGTTAATGTGGTCAGAACAGAAGGTTTCTGATCCAGACTTGATGCTACGACACTGTTCTGACAGAGTTTTCAGCCATGCTACTGTCAAAGATTATTATTATTATCTCACATAGTTCATCCATCCATCTTCTTCTTCCCCTTAATCCATTTCTGGGTTGGGGGGATACCAGCCCAATCTCACACAATAATTTGTGAAATGCCAAAGTAAAATAAAAGTAATGTTATGTGACTAACCAAGTCTTAGTCAATTCACAACAGATCAAACTGTTGGAACAGGAAATACAATGATCACAAACACAGAGGAGACACTGGTCCAAAGAGCAGAGACCGATGTCCGTAAAAGTCTCAGACCCTCATCAGCAACGGACTAAACCAAAACCAGCGGACAGCAGAGGATTCAGTTCTATGCATTCTTGTATCGCCCTAAATCGCAACAGTTTTTATCTCTGAATAAAACTGTTGAAACCACCAACACAGGTCAGAGAATCAAACTGTTCAGCCCAGTGTGGGCGGGTCCCGGCTCAAAGTGTCCAAAATGACGTGCGCTGACATGCTGCAGTACCACCCCGGGCCTGTGGGGGTGGACCCGGAATAAGAATTAGCCAATGCTAACATATAGCATTGGCAGACCTCTGGAAAACGTCTTTACAGGATGGTCCAAAAGTTGGCTCTTGGCCCAAAGCTCCGTTCCACATGTGTGTCAATGCTGAGTGTTCTGGACCAGTCTAGTTTAGTCGCTGTGGACTTTAGAAGTCTCTCGTTTAAATGAATGGAGCTGCGCCGGCTGACGCATGCACAGATGTGTTTTTTCACATTTTCCACCCCCCGCGGCCATTTTGAATCACTCCATGAGAGCCCAATATTTGGCTCATTAGTTAGAACAGCGGAGATAGGCGGGACTACGTCTGTTTATATATACTGTCTATGGCTTAAACACAAGAAACAAAAAAAAAACACATGGTATTGGTCCATAGAGAGAGACCACATGGTATTGGTCCATAGAGAGAAAGACTACATGGTATTGGACCATAGAGAGAGACCACATGGTATTGGACCATAGAGAGACCACATGGTATTGGACCATAGAGAGAGACCACATGGTATTGGTCCATAGAGAGAGACCACATGGTATTGGACCATAGAGAGAGACCACATGGTATTGGTCCATAGAGAGAGAGACCACATGGTATTGGTCCATAGAGAGAGACCAATGCCCATAAATGTAGTAGAAAGTAGAGCAGGGGTGTCAAACTTGTTTTTGATCAGGGGCCAAAGACCCAGGACTGAGGCTGTAGACCCAGGACTGAGGCTGTAGATCCAGGACTGAGGCTGTAGATCCAGGACTGAGGCTCTAGACCCAGGACTGAGGCTGTGGACCCAGGACTGAGGCTGTAGATCCAGGACTGAGGCTCTAGACCCAGGACTGAGGCTGTAGACCCAGGACTGAGGCTGTAGACCCAGGACTGAGGCTGTAGACCCAGGACTGAGGCTGTAGACCCAGGACTGAGGCTGTAGATCCAGGACTGAGGCTCTAGACCACGGACTGAGGCTGTAGACCCAGGACTGAGGCTGTAGACCCAGGACTGAGGCTGTAGACCCAGGACTGAGGCTGGGCTGTAGACCCAGGACTGAGGCTGTAGACCCAGGACTGAGGCTGTAGACCCAGGACTGAGGCTGTAGACCCAGGACTGAGGCTGTAGACCCAGGACTGAGGCTGTAGACCCAGGCCTGAGGCTGTAGACCCAGGACTGAGGCTGTAGACCCAGGACTGAGGCTGTAGACCCAGGACTGAGGCTGTAGATCCAGGACTGAGGCTGTAGACCCAGGACTGAGGCTGTAGACCCAGGACTGAGGCTGTAGACCCAGGACTGAGGCTGTAGACCCAGGACTGAGGCTGTAGATCCAGGACTGAGGCTGTAGACCCAGGACTGAGGCTGGGCTGTAGACCCAAGACTGAAGCTGTAGACCCAGGACTGCGGCTGTAGACCCAGGACTGAGGCTGTAGACCCAGGACTGAGGCTGTAGACCCAGGACTGAGGCTGTAGACCCAGGACTGGGGCTGTAGACCCAGGACTGAGGCTGTAGACCCAGGACTGAGGCTGTAGACCCAGGACTGAGGCTGTAGACCCAGGACTGAGGCTGTAGATCCAGGACTGAGTCTGTAGACCCAGGACTGAGGCTGTAGACCCAGGACTGAGGCTGTTGACCCAGGACTGAGGCTGTAGACCCAGGACTGAGGCTGTAGACCCAGGACTGAGACTGTAGACCCAGGAATGAGGCTGTAGACCCAGGACTGAGACTGTAGACCCAGGAATGAGGCTGTAGACCCAGGACTGAGGCTGTAGACCCAGGAATGAGGCTGTAGACCCAGGACTGAGGCTGTAGACCCAGGACTGAGGCTGTAGACCCAGGACTGAGGCTGTAGACCCAGGACTGAGGCTGTAGACCCAGGACTGAGGCTGTAGACCCAGGACTGAGTCTGTAGACCCAGGACTGAGGCTGTAGACCCAGGACTGAGGCTGTAGACCCAGGACTGAGGCTGTAGATCCAGGACTGAGTCTGTAGATCCAGGACTGAGGCTGTAGACCCAGGACTCAGGCTGTAGACCCAGGACTGAGGCTGTAGACCCAGTACTGAGACTGTAGACCCAGGAATGAGGCTGTAGACCCAGGACTGAGGCTGTAGACCCAGGACTGAGGCTGTAGACCCAGGACTGAGGCTGTAGACCCAGGACTGAGACTGTAGACCCAGGACTGAGGCTGTAGACCCAGGACTGAGAGAATCATCTTGGATCAATAGCCAGCAGTGCCGTTCGCTGTAACTAACTCTGGATTGGTCTCTGGGAGGTGTGCGGCCTGTGATTGTTTATAAATGTAATTATATGGATTTTTAGAGTCGAGCTGATCCAGATAATGTCGAAACGCCCTTTCAATTTGAAAAGGGAAATAGGCAGCAGAGGCCGACGCCCCTCCACTGTGGCCTCCTGTGCCGGGGCCTTTCACTGAGCTATCACACCATAATGTTTTAAGCACAGAGCATTTATGAGGCTATAGGGCCCGGTTTACTGCAGAGAGCACATGTGTAGCTCTTTATGGCTCCATGATAGAGAATAGACCACGGCATGGGCGAACACGCACACACTAAAGCTACACATACATCTTGTGTTATGATGCTGTCGAGATGCAAACGACTGAGGAAGGATTTCATTTGGACTGTTTTCAGGATGTAATAGAAATACTTCAGACTATTGCTTTAACTGAAGTACTAGAAGTGATAGAGCTACACCAATTACACCAAAAGCCCAAATAATGATAATTTATGAGGCCGTTAACGAAGCAGTGTGTAAAAGTGTGGCCATAAGTGGTACTGCAGCCTCTCCCACTCTCCCTGACTCAGGTTGCCAGATATGCAGACGAATCCAGCTGGGACCATAACAGCTGAATAGACAAGAGTTTAGTCAACAACAAATCTATAACCAACACCTTTTTCACAAAGATAGAAATCCTGGTTTTATTCCTTGTTTTGTCGTTAACCCTGGAGAACCCACGGGGTCAAATTTGAACATTTTTTTGGTTGCCACCAAAAATGAACAAAGATAAACATAAATTAAAAATGACTTCAAAAGGCCAGAGTGCCACTTCTGACCTCTGGATAGACACATCTCTAAAGCCAGAGTGGTGATGACAAGATGGCTGCCACAGGCTGTTTTGTTGAGCTGAAAATCTACAAAACAAAATCATCTTCAGCAAATCAGAGGTTGGTAAAAAAGTGTGTATTTTTGATTAATCTGTTAAGTTTTAGCTTGCAGAATGACTAGAAGTATGTTTTATATTCTCTTTGGATAAATCAGTGACTATGAGCTAGTTAAAAACACAACGGGTCATAAATGACCCTTTGGTTCTTTGAGTGGCTTTGTAGATAGAGAATTGTGACAAATTTATATTTCGATAAAGCCTTGAAATATCTAGTGTATAGTAGATAATTAATAATAAGTTATTTATAAGTTCAAATTAATGAAGTAAATACCTCTTTCTTTCCTCTACGGCCCATTGACCCTCGTGGAACACAGGGAAAACTGAGAAAGTTCACTGTAGATCAACTTTTGGACCAACTTGATCAGGGGTGGCCAACCCGCGGCTCGTGAGCCGCATGCGGCTCTTTGGCTGGTTCCATGCGGCTCTTGGGCTTTCAAAAGACAAGCGTCAAAAACGCCTCGGTGGTGGCGCTGCCATTCATTCTCTATGTAGTTCTGACCCATAGTAAAGGCCAACTTCACTCCACTAGCCGGGCCGCCAAAACAATCTGACGTCGGCGAACGTCAATTCTGATTGGTCAGTCACTCTGCAGCTGCTGCCTCAGCTGTTGCAAATATCAAAACAAACAACACGTTGCCTCGACCCATGGCGTCCGTACGGAAAACAGTTCCTTGGTCGCTGGATGAGGGCAACACCTTCCTCAGTTTGAGGAGAGGACACCAGAGTGAGCTCGATGGTTCCACCAGAAACCAGAAGGTGTTTGTGGAGCTAGCGCTAAGGACGGAGCAGAATGATTCCCACGAACATCACAATGCAGAGAAAAATTAAAAAGCCTAAAAGTGACAACCGTGAAATGAAAGATCGCAGCAGCAGAAGTAGAGGCAGAACCGAAAAGTCTGGAGGTGGTTTGACCAAATGGATTAAATTTACGGACATCGGCTAACACCGGCTAACATGCTAAAACCAGCTAACATGCTAAAACCAGCTAACACCAGCTACACCAGGAGATAAGCCTCAACTCTGTCTGGTGAGTGTCTGTCTTCAATCAAATTCAAAAGTATCTGGTCTTATACTGAACATGTGTCTGTGGTTCTAAATCAGCTAAGGTGGTGTTGGTGTTATGTGTCAAATCTATATCTTTTATTAAACGCAGTCAGAGAGTGAATCATGGTTCGATAAAGACAGTTGTGTTTCTGCTGAATACTGGTTTGAAACTCGATTTTTTTTCTTGGTTAGAGATTGAAAGCATTCATTTCGGAATCATGATTGATGTTCGCTGACGTGAGATTGTTCTGGTATCGACTCGCCCGGTTAGAACTAGGGCCAAACCATCAATAAAAAGTACCGGGGAGCGGCTAAAGCGAGCGGTGGAAGCGCCCGGAAACCGGGGAGAGTCGAGTCCAGCCCTTTAGTACTGTACAAGTCAATTTCTGTCATTATCATGTTGATGACATTTAGAATACATCTGTCTGAGCAGAGCACACCTCTCTCTGCTCAGACAGATTGCATGTGTGTGCGCGTGTCTGCTCGAGTGCGTACGTGCACGTGTGCGTGCGTGTGTAAGGGTTGGGGTGATGTTTATATGTAGTGCACATTTGTATGATGTGGCTCTTTGCTGTAATACAGTAAAAAAATTGGCTCTTAGTCTCTGACTGGTTGGCCACCCCTGAACTTGATGATAGGGTCTTTGGCCCTAAATTTGACAGCAATAGTGATTCTGATGAATTGTTTCAATCGCATGAAAGTGGTGGTGGTGAATCTTCTTCCCAAGACTCGTCCAGTGATGAAGATGTGCTGTTTGTCGAGACTGTTCGTCCAGAATGGAGCCAGATCCAGCGACCAAAACATCCAAGTGGCAAAACAAAGGCTTTGATTTGTCTGGTGTTTCTAGGCCATCAAGGTCAGGAAGTACCAAGATGCCACGACAGACGCAAATTTACTTTCTACGCTTTGTTTCCCTTGATATATTAGAACATGTTCTGCCGCATACTAATGTGTATATAAAGTGGATATTTTGGTGTTCAGGGGACTTATAGCAGTCACTTTATGCATGATTCATAATTTTCAGAAAAAGCAAAGGGTTCTTGGGTTCTCCAGGGTTAATGATTTGAGAATCATAACGAGACCTTTTTTAGTTCTGCGCCACATGGTACTTTACCAGTGAGATTAGCTCCACTTGGTACTTTACCAGTGAGATTAGCTCCACATTGTACTTTACCAGTGAGATTAGCTCCACGCGGTGAGTTCTGGCGCCCGGATCACAGACTTTCTGATTGGTGAAACGGTGGAGGGCGGGACATTGAAATGAAAACAATAACAAGATTTAGAGGCTGGAAAAGTGATTTAGATATTCAAATATCTCTGAACTACTGTTATCAGTATTGTATTGGAAAAGAGCAGTTTATTATTATGACAGATTAGGGCCCTTTAATGATGACAGATTAGGGCCCTTTAATGATGACAGATTAGGGCCCTTTACCGATGACAGATTAGGGCCCTTTAATGATGACAGATTAGGGCCCTTTAATGATGACAGATTAGGGCCCTTTAATGATGACAGATTAGGGCCCTTTAATGATGACAGATTAGGGCCTTTAATGATGACAGATTAGGGCCCTTTAATGATGACAGATTAGGGCCTTTAATGATGACAGATCAGGGCCCTTTAATGATGACGGATAAGGGCCCTTTAATGATGACAGATTAGGGCCCTTTAATGATGACAGATTAGGGCCCTTTAATGATGACAGATTAGGGCCCTTTAATGATGACAGATTAGAGCCCTTTAATGATGACAGATTAGGGCCCTTTAATGATGACAGATTAGGGCCCTTTAATGGTGACAGATTAGGGCCCTTTAATGATGACAGATTAGGGCCCTTTAATGATGACAGATTAGGGCCTTTAATGATGACAGATTAGGGCCCTTTAATGATGACAGATTAGGGCCTTTAATGATGACAGATCAGGGCCCTTTAATGATGACGGATAAGGGCCCTTTAATGATGACAGATTAGGGCCCTTTAATGATGACGGATTAGGGCCCTTTAATGATGACGGATTAGGGCCCTTTAATGATGACAGATTAGGGCCCTTTAATGATGACAGATTCGGGCCCTTTAATGATGACAGATTAGGCCCTTTAATGATGACAGATTAGGACCCTTTGATGATGACAGATTAGGGCCCTTTAATGATGACAGATTAGGCCCTTTAATGATGACAGATTAGGACCCTTTGATGATGACAGATTAGGGCCCTTTAATGACAGATTAGGGCCCTTGTGAGACAGGCCTCCTCTCTGACAATGTTTAAAACCAGGTTAAAGACAGTTCTGTTTAGCTGTGCTACAACTGAGGGATTTTATATTTTTATCTTTTTAATGTTCTGTGATTATTTTTGTTGCCTTGTGTATGAATTATGCTATACAATAAAACTTATCTTGACTTCTGAATGAACTCAATGAGACAGGGACAGTCTCTTTCATAACATGTATTTTTTAGTTACTCTCTGAAACTTGACCTTTTCTTAACCAGGATAGAACCCTCCACATGTGTTTTTAAAGTGTGTTAAAGTGTGTTAAAGAGTGTTAAAGAGTGTTAAAGTGTGTTAAAGAGTGTTAAAGTGTGTTAAAGTGTGTTAAAGAGTGTTAAAGTGTGTATTATCGAGTCGCAGACGTTCGTACAGATAACAAAATGTCAAGTGCTTGTTCTGCCTCTGACTCTGTCTGTGTCAAAAGCATAAATACATTTTTCATGAACTCTCAAGAGACTCGGAAAAGAATAGATTGAAAGCAGCTCTGGAAGCACCTGTGCTGCTGAAACAGAAGAGTTTAAGAAGTGGTTGTTATAGCGACAGGAAATAAAAACAGTTTCACATCATTCACACGACGTCAACGGCCAAAAACAAGGAGGCCTCGGAATCCATCTTATTATTGTCTGTTTTAGTCATCCACCAAGAAGAAAAATGACCTAATTGCTTTCCAAACACTTAGGTCACAAACGCACACTCACACACACTGACACTCACACTTCACACACACTCACACACACACACTTACACACTCACACACACACACTCACACACACACACACACACTCACACACTCACACACGCCTATGCACACACTCACACGCACACACTCACACACACACACACTTACACACTCACACACGCCTACGCACACACTGACACTCACACACACACACACACTCACACTCACACACACACACACACACACACCCACACTCACTCACACTCACACACACACACACCCACACTCACACACACACACACACACTCACACACACACACACACACAGACCCACACCGTTGGCGGCACGGTGGCTGAGTGGATAGCACTCTCGCCTCTCAGCAAGAAGGTCCTGGGTTCGAATCCCGGTCGGACCAGGGCCTTTCTGAGTGGAGTTTGCATGTTCTCCCCGTGTCTGCGTAGGTTTCCTCCGGGTACTTCGGTTTCCCCTACCACTAAAAATATGTCCAATAGTTCTGGCATGTGCCTCCTGTACTGGCCCCGCTCCCATCTCTGTGTGGAGTGAGAGACAAATGCCCAAAATTAACAATTGTAAACCGCTTTGAGACTCAGATCTGCAGTGAAAAGGTGGTATATAAATAAAGATTAGTACTACTCAGGCTCTCTCACACACACACACACACACACACACACACACAGTAGCCACACACTGAAAGCCAGTCCATAGTTGTGTCCCCACAGCCTCAGACCCTTGTTTGTGATTTGTGTCCGACATTGTTGCCTGGACTTGCATCAGAATCTCCAGCCTGAGTTAAAATTGTCTGTAACCCGGGCGTCCATCTGATCTTTCTTCTATTCATGGAGAGTCGGTCTGATATGACTTAGATGTGGACCTATGGCCGGCAAAATGAGGCCAATCAAAGCTGGAAGTTGCATCAGATAAATTGGAGAAAAGTTCCATGACTTTACTGCACATCTCCAGAACTGATCAGGAGCCAATCAGGAGCGAGAAACCACATCGTCGATGAGGTTCTTACGACAACAATAAAACTGTCATAAAGAAGAACCGCTTGATTAACTAATTACCTGCGGCCGGGAGTTAATGTAATGTTCAGGTTCTGTAGTTCAAAAACGTTAGTGTCAGATTTTAACAATAGTTCTTCTAAATATCTATAACAAGGCAAAGAACGCATGATTCGTTTTTGATGGGCAAAGCATGATGGGAGCTCGTCCACTGCGGAGAACCGGGAGGACCAGAGAAATGCTAAATTATGGGCAACTTCCGCTAGTATTTAGGTGGCCATCGGGGGGCGCCACTGAGTACAAGCGATTGACTTGAATATGCCGCCATCTTGGGTCACCGGCTGCCATCTTGGATCACCGACCACCATCTTGGGTCACTGGCCGCCATCTTGGCTTTATATCAAACAATGCAATGTGGTTGAAACCCTAAACTTTATGTCTCTCCGTGACGATAACAATACGTTTAATCCTTATCATTTTAATCTTGATCTTGAATCTTTGGAATACTCTTAAAAGTGAATCTGACAATGAACTCTGTAGAACCCAGACATGAAAATATTTGTTGAAAAAAAATGATCTGTGCCCTCTTTAGAAAGCAGCGTCCAATAAGCACATTTATCTGCTTCTTTGGGTTCTTGGGAACACACTTCTTTAGTCTTTTAGCTTGATCTTGGGTTTGAATCTTTGCACCATTTAAAATACTTCTGATATCGTTGAGCTCTGGGAACAGCAGCGTCTCGTGAGGCCAGTGTCCAGAGTCGGTTCAGTTTAATTGTCGTTACCAGTCCTTTCATAATCAACACTTCATAAACACAGGGCTGCAGTCTAATAAACCGTCTTCTTCAAGAGCCACAGTAAACTTTCTCCTGATGCATTCGACGTAAACAAGAGGCTGCTTCTACTGCTGCGGAAAAGAGAATGAGCTAGAATATAATTTCAAAAACTGTTGCTTTATTTTCTCATTCCAACGGAGACATTTCTGTATCTTTATGAAACCTTATTATTTTGTTTTGTGGCATTGGAGAATCTAGTTTTAAGGCTCAGTCAGAATGTGCTAAATTTCAGCTTTATTTTGGCCATTTTTAACAATCTTTGATTTATTTTACATCACTTTTTGCAGTGTAGGACTACCAGAGAAATTATCCTAAAAGAATTTGGAGTTTATTTTTAAGTTTTTACCTTCACTCCCCTTCAACAAATGAAACAACCAATGAACATATCTCAAATTACGGCAAAAACAGTGTGTTGTTTACTTGATGTTAACTGCTGCAAGTAAAGAATATGTTGCTATGGTAACGATACACCAACTCAATATTTTTACTTTCTATAGCCCTATTTGGACGGGATTAGATTTACTTGGGGACCTCCCAATCTCAGAGGACGTCTGTGATTTTAGTCCCGTGCGAATGCACCATGTCTGTAATTTGTAAAGTAATAATTCCGCCGCAAATGACCTGTATTTGTCCAAACACAGACTGTGATAATCCTAATCCTGTGTGAATCGGCAGGTCAGTGATTGTGATCGCTATTGCTGCTTTCACTTTACGTTCTGCCTTGTTTTTGTCAATGGCTCTGCGGCTGTGTACACAGCTGTAGAAGTGGGACTCTTGGGCCAAGAGCCAACTTTTGGTCCATCCTGTAAAGACGTTTTCCAGAGGTCTGCCAATGCTATATGTTAGCATTGGCTAATTCTTATTCCGGGTCCACCCCCACAGGCCCGGGGTGGTACTGCAGCATGTCAGCGCACGTCATTTTGGCCACTTTTGAGCTGGGACCCTCCCCCACTGGTTCGAGCCCACCACATGACCTACCTCACGACTCCCACTGATGTCTGCTGTCATTGTGTCCTTGGGCAAGACACTTAACCCACTTTGCCTGAAGCCCCCGCTGAAAGATTTCAGCTCCTATGGACTCAGTAGCTGCAGGAGGATCAGTGAGGGGCTGGTGCCCTGTGGACTGGGTGCAGCTCTGACTGCCACCCTGACCCAGAAATGGATTAAGGGGAAGAAAATGAATGGATGGAGCAGCAGTTTTCTGACTTCTCAACAACATTGACTCCGATCAGCCGACTCTGACTGAGACTCTAAACCTGTTGGACAGAACTTTCTTTCCTGCCCTTTCCTCCTGGACCTCAAATATGTCAGAAGTCTTCACACGGAGCAAAAGCCCTGGGTCGCTCTGTGCAGAAAGAGCCACACAGACTGGTGTCGTCTGCCTCACGAGCCTGTGGTAACACACTATGTGTTATAAAACTAATAAAAATATTACTAAAAAAGTAATAAAAAAAAATTACTTATCTATATTTAGTTCCTGGCTCCATTGTGTTGTGACCTTTTAAGAATTATTTTGAAGTTTTTTTTTGACACATCCCTGTCTTCCCTGCGGTGAGAAGCTGCTATTGACTCGGGTCGACCCAGCTTGACTACGGACACACCTTTGATCACACTGATCTCACTCTCCAGCCAAAAGAAATATAAAAACTATCCTATTTTGTCTCATCACCTTCCTCTGTGTTTGTCCAACTCCAAAGTAAGTAACCAGAACCAGAACCACATGATTATTACACAGATGATCTTCACCAGAACCACATGATTATTACGCAGATGATCTTCACCAGAACCACAGGGAAAGGTCCTGAGTTTAGTCTGAGCTGGGACTGGTTTTAACACAAACTGAAGCGGTTTCTTTAAAACTAAGCAGTTGTGTTTCATCAACGACACCTGCCTTTGCCTTTGTATGAAATGTATTTGAAAAAGTGAAATGTGTTTTTAGTGTTAGCAGCTGCTTCTAGGCACGGACACTGCTAATTGTATTCATTTATTTAAATTCAGGACAGTACATTTTAATCCATGTGTCTGTGAACGGTGTCAACATAAATATGGTGGAATTAGCACAAAGCTGAATAGCATCTGTTGTCTTAAAGCCCTGTGGCCTTTTTACAGTTGTTCCATATGAAAAAAATATGTTTACTAAAAACAAATGTGACTTTATTAAGAAGATTTACCTCCGCCATGTTTTCAATAGTTTTTTAGCAGTTTGATGGTAAAAGACCCTAACACCAGGTGAGACGCCACAACAAAGGAGCTCGTTCCAAGCTTCGAGTCGACAGTGACTCAAAAAGTGATCCTCCAAAATGAGGAAACTATTAAAGGTTCAGATGGAGAGGTCCTGTGTCGGTCGCACTGAGCGGGAAATGTCAGTGTTGCAACACCGGTTACAGAGCAGTAGGAACGAGGAAGACAAGATCCATGAACAATTACTCTAAAATACATTAAAATATCTAACTTCAGCACAATACACAAGCAAGAATGAAGTATAAAATATAGAAGGTATATTTCACAAGTGTTTTCCATGTTTTATCATAATTATTTTTATTATTATGAATACAAAAAGGAGTAGCTCTCTGTTTTTTCAGTTGTATAAAAATATCTGTCAGATGGAAGGTTGGAGACCTCTGTTCTGTCAGAGCCCGTACTGTGTCGTCACAGACACAGCTGCTCTCTGCCTCAGGACCAACCTTCAGTCATTAAATATGGTACTGTACAAAGGGACAGTCCCAGATGTTGCCTCCAGAGTCTCCATGACCTTGAGCTAAACAGTAAAACCCTGGATGGTAAATCAAGCTTGATAAGAACATCCGCTGAGGCCAAACCAAACGTAATAAAATGTGCTCCATATACGAGATGAAGAGAGCGATCAGTCCAATCACAGATGTCTTTGTACCGTCCTGAAGGTGATAAATATGAAGCTCTCTCTCTGCAGCTGCAGATGGACGTGTGAAAACACTTTATATTAGTCTGAAATCCAGCGCCTTGTTTTTATATATATAAAAATAATAACAATAATGTAAAACTCAAGTATCAAAAGATGGATCTGTTGACATCGTGTTTTATTCACAGAGGAAATAGCCTCAATCAATAAACACAAATGGACCAGTCATGGACCGGTCATGGACCAGTCATGGACCAGTCATGGACCAGTCATGGACCAGTCATGGACCAGTCATGGACCGTCATGGACCGTCATGGACCAGTCATGGACCAGTCATGGACCAGTCATGGACCAGTCATGGACCGTCATGGACCAGTCATGGACCATCATGGACCGTCATGGACCATCATGGACCGTCATGGACCAGTCATGGACCATCATGGACCGTCATGGACCAGTCATGGACCAGTCATGGACCCGTCATGGAGGACTTTGTCCAGTGTGTGACAGGCCCTTCCTCACTTCCTTCATCATCATCATCATACAGAGCTCTGCAGTGGAGACAGAACCATCAGAGACCATCGTCTGAGGTCTGAGAGACCATTGTCTGAGAGACCATCGTCTGAGGTCTGAGAGACCATCGTCTGAGGTCTGAGAGACCATCGTCTGAGGTCTGAGAGACCATCGTCTGAGGTCTGAGAGACCATCGTCTGAGGTCTGAGAGACCATCGTCTGAGGTCTGAGAACAACACTTCCCAGATCCACAAAGTTGCAGAACGACTGTACTTCCTTCACAGACTCTTTTTATTGGTCCTAGTTCTTCACAGACTCTGTTCAGTGTGTTCTGTCCTTTTGTTTTGTTTCTTTTTATGGAAACCTGTTTGTCCAAAACAAAAGCCGTGTCTGAGGCCATTCGTTGTGTAGTTTGGTGTTGCATTGTGTTTGGTTTGCGTGTGGTGGAGCAGTGAAACATTTTCCCCTGAGGGAACGCTTTTGAGTTGAGTTAAAAATCCTCCAGTTTCTGAAAACTCCAGAGGCATGAGCTGCACATTTATTTCTATTTTTAAAATAGAAAACCAAATGTCTTCACACATCCACTTGCAAGGATGAAAGAAAAGTTTACAGATTGATATGTACCAACAGTGGGACAAATGAAGAATATTTTAAACTTAATCTCAAGAATCTCAGAGTTCAAACACAAGAAATGAACCGATTAAAACACATAGAGCCATTGTTTTATAAAGAACAGAGACCAATGTCCATACATGTTGATAAAAGCATTGCATTAAATCAGAATATCCAGACGTGTGTATTAGTCAACACAAATAATTAAAACCATTTTTATTTCTGCTTGAGCACGGTTTATTTATGGTTTCCGCCGAACGAAGCCAAGACGCCGAGCAGCTTTCTGCACACACGGCTGATTTTTCAACCAGATTCCTGCTCTCCCGCGGTGAACCTCCATCTGCTCTTTGTCTTGTGCCTCCGCCGGGCCGGCCACTTCTCGTCTGTTAACCGCATCAATATTAGATGAAGAGTACGCTGCTCGCCATTACAGCTAACCTTGGTGCTAGCCCGCGCTGGAGTAGTGCTAACATAGCTGCCATCGACCTTCATGCACAGATGCTTCGCAATCATTTTAAAAGCAGCAGCAGCCTGAGTGAGATAAGCCCTTACAAAAGCACAGCTCTTATCCTTGGGCCGTCGATGGGTGTGAATAATTTCAACAAAGGCTGAAATCACAACACGCCGTAACGCCTTGACCTTTGCACTCTCCGTGTAATGACCGGAGAACAGCGGAGATACAGAAAAGCACCGTGTTTATGTCAGAACGTGGAGAGGAGAGAAAACAGTTAGCAGCAACTGTAAACTCTTATTTTTACATTAAATACATTTGTAAATGCTAGAGTCAGATCTTATACTTGTTTATACTAGCTTCTTCATTATGCTAAAGCTACAGATTTTATACTAGCTTCTTTATTATGCTAAAGCTACAGATGTTTTACTAGCTTCTTTATTATGCTAAAGCTACAGATTTTATACTAGCTTCTTTATTATGCTAAAGCTACAGATTTTATACTAGCTTCTTTATTATGCTAAAGCTACAGATTTTATACTAGCTTCTTTATTATGCTAAAGCTACAGATTTTATACTAGCTTCTTTATTATGCTAAAGCTACAGATTTTATACTAGCTTCTTTATTATGCTAAAGCTAGAGATTAATTTTAATTACTAACCCTCTAATTCAGGGATGTTCAATGCGTCGATCGCTAAGGTCAGGGTGGGTAGCAGGCATAATGTTTCAGAGTTCATACATGTCATGCACCGATTACACACGCACCAGCAAGTAATGTAAAGTATGAAGACAGGGCATCACTCGCACACAGGGAACAGGCACCAATGAAACCCTTCCCCCTTGAGCCCTTCCCCATTGAGCCCTTCCCCATTGAGCCCTTCCCCCTTGAGCCCTTCCCCCTTGAGCTCTTCCCCATTGAGCCCTTCTCCCTTGAGTCCTTCCCCCTTGAGCCCTTCCTCCTTGAGCCCTTCCCCCTTGAGCCCTTCCCCATTGAGCCCTTCCCCCTTGAGCCCTTCCCCCTTGAGCCCTTCCCCCTTGAGCCCTTCCCCCTTGAGCCCTTCCCACTTGAGCCCTTCCCCCTTGAGCCCTTCCCACTTGAGCACTTCCCCCTTGAGCCCTTCCCCATTGAGCACTTCCCCCTTGAGCCCTTCCCCATTGAGCCCTTCCCACTTGAGCACTTCCCCCTTGAGCCCTTCCCCATTGAGCCCTTCCCACTTGAGCACTTCCCCCTTGAGCCCTTCCCCATTGAGCCTGTGCTTGTGTTTCCATACTTCGCGTCATTTACGTACAGACCGCATTAAGAGAAGCTTCAAATCATAGACGCTGCTGAAGACATTCTGATGGTGCGTCCTCGAAAGAAGAAAGGCCCACGAGCGAGAACGGTCAAAGTAAACAAGGTTCTGACAAATAACATGAGCAATAAGTAATTATATGTGACAATTCCAATATGATGTAATGAACAAGATCACATTTGTGCCAGATGGATCCGTACTGTCTGGGCACGACAGTCGCTCAGTTGGGAAAGCACTGGCCTTGAGGCCTGAAGGTCATGGGTTCAATTTCCACCTCATCACCTTCTCCACCGACTCCCACTGATGACTGCTGTTGTTGTGTCCTTGGGCAAGACACTTAACCCCACTTTGCCCAAAGCTCCCACTGAAAGATTTCAGCTCCTGTGGACTCACCACCTGCAGGAGGATCAGTGAGGGGCTGGTGCTCTGTGACTGGGTGCAGCTCTGACTGCCACCCCCCCGACCCAGAAATGGATTAAGGAGAAGAAATGGATGAATGGATCTGTACCATCTGCATTACTCAGAACTAATAACTTTTAATCATGTATTTCTTTCCTTCCAACAAACTGTGCATAAAGTCCACATGGTCCTCAGTGGATCATCAGAAAAACATCAAGAATCGAACCAAATGTAACACCTTCATGAACCTGAGGGAGGTCACGGTCCAAGGGTCGGTGAAAACTAGGTCTCGCTTCTCAGCAAGAAGGTCCCTTTCTGAGTGTAGTTTGCATGTTCTCCCCGTGTCTGCGTAGGTTTCCTCTGGGTGCTCCGGTTTCCCCTACCACTAAAAACATTCACAATAGGTCTGAATGTAAATGAGAGAGTGAATGATGGTGTTGGGTCAGAGGCTTTGATGGTCCAGTGTGTTCTGGACTTGCTTCTGTCATCACCGTGTGTGGAAGGATTGGAACAATATCTGACTCTGAACATTGGAAAGTGCTTTGGGTCTGTACCTTTGGGTCTGTACCTTTGGGTCTGTACTTTGGTCTGTACCTTTGGGTCTGTACCTTGGTCTGTGAAATGCGTTATATAAATAAACATTACTTACTTACTAATTGATTAGTGTGATGTTTTTATGTCCCGGCCCTCGTCTTAACAGTTACGGTAATATCTGATCGTCAACACTTGTGGCTACCTTTATGGCCACAGCTGCCCTGCATGAGACTGATCCAACCCCCACCATCCACTCTCACAACCCATTCATAAACACAATGTGGATGAAGTGTTTTGCTTAAAGACACAACAACAGTTTATCCATAACGTCCTGTTCAAAGAGACCTCACACCTCGCACAGGACTGACTTTACTCATCAGTGCATGTTTTGTATCAGAATTATGTCGTTTTCTAAAGTCGCTACAGGAGGTCTAATTGTAGGTTCCTTCACACCATCAACAGATCAAAGACTTTTCTGGTTCTGTGCCTGAAACTGTGTGTGACCTGGATGTTCTAATTGCTGAACGCACTTGTCCCGAGACGCCTGAACAACTGATCTAAAAACGTCTGAGAAATCTAAAACACTAACAACAAAATGTCTGTTCAAAAAGGAAAAGTCCAGAGGTTTGAACGATTAACAACGACGGCTTTGATTGATGTCTCACGGTGCGGAAATGTCAGTGTTGTATCAGCGGTTACAGAACTGCAGGAACAATAACTCTATACTAAAAAAAGATAACATTAACAACTCTAACTTTAGCATCATAAACAAGCAAGTATAACATCTCCAGCTTTTATTAGGACGCAAATAAAAAAAACCTCAAAAAACATCATTAAAGAAACACAGGTCCCAGATTATGGAGGACCGTGGCTGCCAAAACAATAAATATATACAGAAATAAATAAATATATAAATCAATAGAGAAATAAATAAATAGAGAAATAGAGAAATACATGTATAAATGCAGAAATAAATGTATGAATAAATACAAAAATAAATAAATAAATACAGAAATAAATGCACTTATTCTCATAATTGCATGCTTTTCTTTGCAAATGTTCTCTTTTTTAAATGTATTTATTTATTTCTGTATATATTTATTGTTTTGGCAGCCACGGTCCTCCATACCAGATAACCATAGAAAATCAACCTAAACCTGTGAACCACGTCAAAAAGGAACTCAAAGACACATTGACTGTATATTTAATTTAGTATCTGTAAATGTTGATATATAATTGTGTTCAGGGTCAGCCTCTCGTCTGTTAACAGTGAGCAGAAGTTGTTGATAATAACTGACCTCAGTGAAAATATATAAAACTACCATTGGTCCCAGAATGGAGCCCTGGGGAACACCACAGAAGAGTCACAGCAGAAGAGGACGGATACCAAGAAAGACGGAATTTATTTTTCATATGATTAGGATCAAAATGAAGATGAAGAGATCCATTATTGGTCCCACAGTGGAGAAATGTCAGTGTTGCATCACAAGCTACAGAACAGTAGGAAAGAGGAGCACACGGCACAAGATAAGTGAACAATAGATATACTAATTAAAATAAAACTAAATCTCTAACTCTAGCATCAATAAAAAGAATAAAATCTCTATCTTGAACATAATAATAATAAAAAATAAAAAAGAAGTGTAAAAGTTGAATTATTGTGATAGTTAAGAATTAAAGGAATTTATAAAAGTTATTCAACCACTATTATTTTGAATCTGAAAAAAGAACTTGTGTGAAATCAAAGTGTGTTTCTGTTCTTGGAGTGAGATTATTGATTGAAATAACATAAGATTCGTTGTTGTTATAATTTAAAACTAATGGTTCACATACACATACATCCGGTTAGAAATATTGGAGTAGATTAGAAAAGGCTGAAACAAACATGGCCTCTGCCTGTTCCTTCTTTGGTTGCAATCTTTGGCTCAGTGTGTAGAGCATTGGCCTTTGAGCCTGAAGGTCGTGGGCTCAATCCCCACACAGAACCTTCTCCACCGACTCCCACTGATGTCTGCTGTCGTTGTGTCCTTGGGCAAGACACTTAACCCCACTTTGCCTGAAGCCCCCGCTGAAAGACTAAGGCTCCTGCAGGAGGATCAGTGAGGTGGTGCTCTGTGTACTGGATGCCACTGCCCACCCAGACATGGATTAAGGGGAAGATAATGGATGGATGGTTGCAATTCATGACATTAAATAGTTTGAACTGTGACTTTGTTGATGTGAGTAAAATAAAACTATCAATCAGACTATAAAGACCTTATTATTATTCAAACTCCCATGGTTCCATCTTCACACATTTACCACAATAAAATTCTGGCATTGTTCTCCGGCGTATGGAGTTATTGTGCGACTTATAGAACCATGTGTGCGTACGCGCTCATGAATATATAGTGTGTAAAAGACAATAGCCTCTGCTCCCAAATCCTCTCTGATGTGATGAAGAGCGGCCTCCTCTTCTTCAGCACTGACCTTGGATCCACGTCGCTCAGCAGCAACGGATTAGAAGAATCTCCCTCCAACGTACGGTTTGCTCCCAGAGATCTGCGTCGAGTGTGTGTGTGTGTGTGTGTGTGTGTGTGTGTAAGTAAGTAAGTTTTTATTTATATACCGCCTTTTCACTGCAGATCTGAGTCTCAAAGCGGTTTACAATTGTTAATTTTTTTTGGGCATTTGTCTCTCACTCCACACAGAGATGGGAGCGGGGTCGCCGAACAGGAGGCGCATGCCAGAACTATTGGACATATTTTTAGTGGTAGGGGAAACCGGAGTACCCGGAGGAAACCTACGCAGACACGGGGAGAACATGCAAACTCCACTCAGAAAGGCCCTGGTCCGACCGGGATTCGAACCCAGGACCTTCTTGCTGAGAGGCGAGAGTGCTATCCACTCAGCCACCGTGCCGTGTGTGTGTGGTGTGTGTGTGTGTGTGTGTGTGTGGTGTGTGTGTGTGTGTGTGTGTGTGTGTGTGTGTGTGTGTTGTGTGTGTGTGTGCCGTGTGTGTACTGTGTGTGTGTGTGTGTGTGCAGGTGTGTGTGTGCATGTGTGTGTGTGTGTGCCAGGTGTATGTGTGTGTGTGTGTCTGTGTGTGTGTGTGCATGTGTGTGTGCACCATGTGTGCTGTGTGTGCCTGTGTGTGTGTCCCGTGCGTGTGTCTGTGCTGTGTGTGTGTGCGTGCGTGCCGTGCGTGTGTGTGTTGTGTGTGTGTGCCGTGTGTGTGAGTGATTGCTGTGTGTGTGTGTCTGTGCCGTGCATGTGTGTGCGTGTGTACGTGCATGTGTGTGTGTGTACGTGCGTGTGTGTTTGTTTGCCGTATATGTGTGTCTGTGTATGTATGTGTGTGTCTGTGTGTATCTGTGTGTGTCTGTGTATGTGTGTCTTTGTGTGTGTCCCCAGCTTAAAAAACATGCAAATCAGAGCTAGTTTTGAGCCGCGGTTTGTGGCGATTGACGAGAACAGGAGGAGAAAAAATACTGTTGAAGAAAGAGAATTGTCTCTTATCATTTTCTTTGTGTGTTGAATGTAGGTCGCGCTGAGAGGCAAAGGAACGTAATGACACAGAGCGAGGAGAGGGGACCGGCACGAGTCAAGTTAGACTCCCAAACAACCAGACTGAAAACACAGACTCAGACCTGGGCCAAGGTACGGCCTGGAACGGTTTAGAATCAGACCTGGGCAATGGTACGGCCTGGAACGGTTTAGAATCAGACCTGGGCCAAGGTACGGCCTGGAACGGTTTAGAATCAGACCTGGGCAATGGTACGGCCTGGAACGGTTTAGAATCAGACCTGGGCAATGGTACGGCCTGGAACGGTTTAGAATCAGACCTGTGCAATGGTATGGCCTAGAACGGTTTGGAATCAGACCTGGGCAAAGGAACGGCCTGGAGCGGTTTAGAATCAGACCTGGGCAATGGTACGGCCTGGAACGGTTTAGAATCAGACGTGGGCAATGGTACGGCCTGGAGCGGTTTAGAATCAGACCTGGGCAATGGTACGGCCTGGAACGGTTTAGAATCAGACCTGGGCAATGGTACGGCCTGGAGCGGTTTAGAATCAGACCTGGGCAATGGTGCGGCCTGGAACGGTTTAGAATCAGACCTGTGCAATGGTACGGCCTGGAACGGTTTAGAATCAGACCTGGGCAATGGTACGGCCTGGAACGGTTTAGAATCAGACGTGGGCAATGGTACGGCCTGGAACGGTTTAGAATCAGACCTGGGCAATGGTACGGCCTGGAACGGTATAGAATCAGACCTGGGCCAAGGTACGGCCTGGAGCGGTTTAGAATCAGACCTGGGCAATGGTACGGCCTGGAACGGTTTAGAATCAGACCTGGGCAATGGTACGGCCTGGAACGGTTTAGAATCAGACCTGGGCAATGGTACGGCCTGGAACGGTTTAGAATCAGACCTGGGCAATGGTACGGCCTGGAACGGTTTAGAATCAGACCTGGGCAATGGTACGGCCTGGAGCGGTTTAGAATCAGACCTGGGCAATGGTACGGCCTGGAACGGTTTAGAATCAGACCTGGGCAATGGTACGGCCTGGAACGGTTTAGAATCAGACCTGGGCAATGGTACGGCCTGGAACGGTTTAGAATCAGACCTGGGCAATGGTACGGCCTGGAACGGTTTAGAATCAGACCTGGGCAATGGTAAGGCCTGGAACGGTTTCGCTTTAGCCACTCGTTCTTTACACTGCTCTGTCTTTCATTGCCACTTGTTACTGTATGTAATACTCTTGTTCATGTTTTTAAGTTTGCCTTTTTGTATTTTTTCTTTTGTATTTTTTTGTATTGATTTTTTGATGGAGCAAGTTTGTCCAGTCCAGTCCAGTCCAGTCCAGTTCAGTTCAGTTTAGTTCAGTGTGTGACCGTCCTGTTTGTGTGTTGTACTGTGTTCTGTGTTTATGGACTCCCTCAAAACCAGTGCAGTAAAGGATTCAGGTTAGCTTAGCACAGGGGTGTCCAGACTTTTTAGTAGGAGGCCCACTTTAGTTCATCAGACTTAACCTGGGACCGACAACCTGGATGTGAACCTGGACTTAAAAATCTGGACTGGATTCTAGAATTTCAAATGAGTAATGACACGTCCTTCTGATTCACAGCTGTGTTTTATGTGGAATGTTGTGACACGATCATAAACAAATGTCTGTAAATAACAAGAGTCAATGATTCCAGAGAGTCTGAGGTTTACAACAAGGTGTAGCATGACTGTGTTGGTGGAGCTGAAGTTGGCTGGATGACACTGTCAAAGAGCCTCAATGGAGACTTTGTGTTAGCAGCAGAGGGCCACATGAGAGAACACAGAGGGCCGTGATTGGCCCCTGGGCCTGAGGTTGGACATGTCTGGATCAGCAGCAGCACTGACACAATGTCCTGATGTTGACCTGAGTCTTTTTGTACGAGGCCTTTTTCCTCATGTGGTTTTCTGGTCTTTGCCACAACAGGCGAGTGTCAAACGTGAAATTGGCACTTTCTGTTCGGCCGTTTTAGGTGTTTTAGAAAATCAGACCCTCAGCAACAACTCAGGTTTGGTTCTGTCAGTCTGGTCCTAAATATATATGACTTCTGCTCCGAGGCGACAGGCGTCTGGTCTGTTCCGGTTTGAAAACACATGAACTTTGGGTTTAGGCTCGTTTCCCACAGTATTTTAAAAGTTGCGTCTGGATAAATTACTTACGGCATCTTTAAATTAACAAGAATCAAACCCAAAGAAGGTACAACGGCATGTTTTAGCTTATTCACCCTGAACTTGCTTCTTTAGCTTTAGTCCAGCTTTGGGAGAAAGATGTCAAATCTAAAAACAACTAAAAATCAACATCCATCCATTTTCTTCCCCTCAATCCATTTCTGGGTCGGGGGGTGGCAGTCAGAGCTGCACCCACAAAATGATATCCATAATGATTCAAATTAAAAATGTTGAAAATCTCTAAGTATCTTTCATGTTGTAGAAGGTTAAACAAAATATAGTCACAGATGCAAAAGATCATCTGATTCACAGAAACCAACTCTCATACAGTATATGTAGTTCCAATTAATCAAATAATAATAATAATAATAAAAGGAATAATAATGTTTATAATAATAATATAATAACAATACTAAAAATAATGATAATAACAATACAAATAATGATAATAATAATAATAAAAAATAATGATAATAATAATAATACAAATAATGATAGTAATAATAATAAAAATAATGA
This sequence comes from Knipowitschia caucasica, assembly GCA_964034765.1. Classification (NCBI taxonomy): domain Eukaryota; kingdom Metazoa; phylum Chordata; class Actinopteri; order Gobiiformes; family Gobiidae; genus Knipowitschia; species Knipowitschia caucasica. Next base: position 8,054,097 of record OZ035842.1, on the reverse strand, counting down.
TATAATAAGAATAATAATAATATAATATAATAAGAATAATAATGCATTTTTTTTATACAGCACTTGTGTGGACTCTCAAAGATGTCATTATTCATTCACTCAAACGGTGGTGATAAACTACTGTAGCCACAGCTGCCCTGGGGCACACTGACAGAAACGACCACCACCAACCATTCACACACACACCAGACTCATTCTAATGGACGTGGAGTGTCTTGCCTAAGGACACAACAGCAGCTTGGCACAGTATCCAACATTAAACATGTTTTATGACAGAAGCTTGTTTCTTCCACAATGTTTTTCTTTCTCTTTCTATTGGGACAAAACAACACAAAAAGTTAAGTACCTCAGCTTTAAATGCCAAAGAAAATAAAGTGTTTCTGGTGAACGGCTGAACGAGGCCTTGTCAAGCAGTAATTGTGGGTCTGACTTTGAATAAGTGTTGTGGCATCCTTGAGGAGACAGAATGCTGCGATCACTCCTGATTTAAGCGTCCATCTCTCTGTGAGTGGATTCAAAAGGATGTGATTATGTTTATTGTAATTTCTATAAATTTAGTGGAATGTGTCACCAGTCCTTGAACCATAATCCTCCAAAATATCAGAGCATAAAAAAACATTGAGATTTGCTTTGCTCCAAAGTCTTCTGTGGTCTGTGTGTTTTTAGCATTCTGTCTGTGTCAGGTTTATATTCTGTGGAATATCTCAGACTATCACAAAGAGAATCAATCTTGGCGCAGAGAGGAGCCGGCTCCGGGTCGGATCTATGTGGAGGTGAATCCACTCACAAAGGTTATTTTCACCTGGAATCCTTTTCACGGCCACAACACCATCAGAGGAATCTCCATAGAGAGAGAAAACTGTTTAGAGCCACAGAAGTAAACATAAAAATAACACAAATAATATCATAACAAGAACAGAACTAGCAGATGATCTCGTAGAGTTTTGTACAGCTCAGAGACTAAAACTGCCCCGGAACAAATGTGGGAATATTAGAAAAACTGAAGGTAGCACAGGATACAGATCAAAATGAAAGTCTCAATATCTGCAAAGATAATCCTAACAACAATTCTAAATCTAAAATCTGATAAAAGACCTGGAAGTGACGGGTTCTACTGGACGAGTTCATGGTCAATGCAGTCAGTCCCAGCACCAGCCCAGGAAGCTGCAGCTGCTAAGATCAGACCAAGCCCCGCTGAGCCAAGATGGCGCCGTATTCAAATGAATGGCATGTTTAGATTCATGGAAGTCGGCCATATTTGGGCATCGTCTTCAGGTTCTGTGCAGTGGACGAGCTCCCACGTGCACAGAGTGGCTCGGCCGCGCTTTGACCAATTGAAGGGGTTCTGACCAATCAGAGCGGAGCTAAAGCGGGAGCCAGACGAGGTAGAGTTTGTGGCAGTAAAGAGTGGATTTAAAGAAAAGTTCAGGACAACCAGGGACTCTAGAATCCCCACAAAATCCAACCTTTGTGAAAGCTGTAGGTTCTCTGTCAGGTTCTCTGTCAGGTTCTCTGCAGACCTGAGCGGGCATCAGGTGTAAAGGAGATGAGGAAATATCTGGTTAGATATTCGTCCCGCTCTGGTCCACTCTCATTACCACGCTCTGATTGGTCCGTGGCAACACCGCACCTACTGCTCATGTCCCGGAGGAGCAGGGCTAGCTAAAATGCTACATAAACTTCCACTCCTTTTCTGGGGTGGACAATTATACAGTAATGAGCGTGGAGCATTGAACTGACCGGGCCGCCATCTTGGAGATCTGCGGCTTCAAAATCAGAATCAGAATAGTTTTTATTGCCACGTAAGTAACAGGAAGTCACAGACTTGGAATTTCTTTGGGCATAATGGACCTGGAAAAACAAATCTATTTTCTTAATTCATTGCCACAACAAGACCATCAGGCAATCCAATACCAAACACAACAGGAAAGTATCAGTTTGACATCAGTGAAAAGGATTTTGATTCAGTTTTGCAAAGAAAGGACCTTTTATTATTCATTCATGTTTTACATTTATGTGATATGGACACAACAGTTCCATTGGACAGAGCAGAGGCCTTTAGTGCAAGACCAGGCTCATGTTCAACACTTGTCCATCGGAGGCTTTGAGGACACAAATGCACACATTTATCATTTACAAATATAATTAATAATTAAATATACAGGTCATTAACCATGAGAACTATGTCGCTCTGACTTCAGCCACAGCTTCAGACGTCTGATGGAGATGTTTGTTTGTACTTTTAGATCAGTGGGAAGCTGGACTGTCCCAACGAGGCTCTGGACTGAGGAACCAGACAGTCCCCACTGACCGAGGTTCTGGACTGAGGAACCAGACAGTCCCCACTGACCGAGGCTCTGGACTGAGGAACCAGACAGTCCCCACTGACCGAGGTTCTGGACTGAGGAACCAGACAGTCCCACTGACCGAGGCTCTGGACTGAGGAACCAGACAGTCCCACTGACCGAGGTTCTGGACTGAGGAACCAGACAGTCCCCACCGACTGAGGCTCCGTTGTTAGGAACCAGACAGTTCACTCTGACCGAGACTCTGGTGTTCGGTCTTTGAGAGCCTTGACCAAATGCAGAAAGTTTACGATTATTTTGATTCAGTGAAAGTGACACTGTCTGTGCCTGATATGGTCCTGTGATCTTTGATGATGTGTCTGTCAGAGACTTTTGTTCCCACAGAGCAGATATTTCTCCGTCTATGAAAACACGCAGAAACGTGTCGTGAGGAACTCTCTGAATACAAAGAATACGACCTGAAGATCGAGGACGCAGGAGTTTAGACACACTTTCTACGACAAACTCAAATCTATGAAGACGTCCGGCAGAATCCAACGGATACATCTCTGCGTGAAGTCGACAAACAAATCATGTTTTGGTGAAAGAAAGATTGTAAAGTAGTTTTAACAGCAGCGGAGACGAGACTGAACCCTGAGTGTTTGCATTGAAGAGATTCTGTCGACTCAAGGCTGCAGCGAGCGCCAGTGAGAGGCTTTTTCATCTTTCAAATGGAAGGAAAACACATTTCCAGCTGAGTTCCAAAGTATTTCGTCAGTTCTAATGTGGAAAACACCAGTTGTATAGAAAGAACCAAGCATTGTAGATCAATGAAGCAAAAAAGAACAAAACCAGCCTTTTATAGAATCCACTCCAACAATCCCAGAGCTGTTTCCTTCTGGTTTACCCACGGCTGGTTCTCCATCACTGTCACATCTGGTATTTACAGTCCATAGCATGTTTTTATACTGTCACATCTGGTATTTACAGTCCATAGCATGTTTTATATAACATGTCTTTTTCTCTCAACTCTCTGTGTGTTTATGTAGATTAATAGGAACTGGAACATTACACCTCTCTGTGGTTGAAAATCGTGCTTAAATATGTCGCATCCTCTCAGTGTGTCTCCATTTTTCGTTCAGTTACAACTTTGGGAGCATTGAGTTTCAGTCTGTCATCGTGTAGTTTTCTACCCCTGTATTCGTCAGTTTCCCGTGGGTCCACAGCAAGATGGCCGCTCAGTCATCAGGTAAAGTGGGGTTAAGTGTCTTGCCCAGGCACACAATGGCAGCAGACAGCAGTGGGAGCAGGTGGTGGTGGATTTAAACCCACGGCCATTAGGTCAAAATACTTTACCAACTGAGCCACTTTTGCTCCCCGGACTTTCAGCCCGAGTCTCAGCCCGAGTCTCAGCCCGAGTCTCAGCCCGAGTCTCAGCCCGAGTCTCAGCCCGAGTCTCAGCCCGAGTCTCAGCCCGAGTCTCAGCCCGAGTCTCAGCCCGAGTCTCCGCCCGAGTCTCAGAGTCTCAGCCCGAGTCTCAGCCCGAGTCTCAGCCCGAGTCTCAGCCCGAGTCTCAGCCCGAGTCTCAGCCCGAGTCTCCGCCCGAGTCTCAGAGTCTCAGCCCGGGTCTCAGCCCGAGTCTCAGCCCGAGTCTCAGCCCGAGTCTCAGCCCGAGTTTCCGATTTGAATCAGACCCATCCCCATTTTGCTGAGTTTCTGAGATCCCATGAGCGTGACATTGGTCCTGTATGATGGAGTATTCATATTTCTGTCTTTTTACGTACCCCCACCGGTGCTTTGTCCTCACGGATTAATAAAGTTATTTGAATTTGAATGATGCCGTTATCCCATTCTGGCACAATGGCCTTGGTTTTAGCTGCTAATCTTTACAATTCTGAGCAGAAATCTCTCTCGGTGGGAACATAGGACCCACTCATACTTCTTTGACCCTGTTCTAACTAATATATATATTTTACAACATTTCAAGTAAATAGTCTCATTATTATTTTCAATGGTCAAAACATGGAAGAAAGTCCCAGATAAACCCGTTGGCTGTGGGGCTCTGTGGGACCGGCTGAGCGTGGCACAAGTCGAGGCCTCAGGGCAGTGCCATCAGTGAAATGTGTCTATTCAACATTTTTAGGGAATTCGTTTGAGTTTGCAGAGGCTCAAACCTGCTGCGAGGATTCTCCACAAACTCCAAACACACAAAGAGCCAGTGTGCTGAGAACGGGCACAGGTGAAAATGGTTTTTCTGAATCTGTAAAGTCTGTATCCTCAAGGCTGAAAGAGAGAGAAAATGTGGTCTTTTAAAATTCAATGATTTAGAAATGGTATTTTTCAGTGTTTTTACAACGACCAATCTCTGAATCTGTCTTTAAAGCTATACACGAGGAATGTCTTCTTCTGGGTTCATCAAGACGACTGGGCCTCCTGACTGCGCCTCCTGACTGGGCCTCCTGATTGGGTCTCCTGATTGGACCTCCTGATTGGGCCTCCTGATTGGGCCTCCTGATTGGGCCTCCTGATTGGGCCTCCTGACTGGGCCTCCTGATTGGGTCTCCTGATTGGACCTCCTGATTGGGCCTCCTGACTGTCAATCATTCTGGTGTAGACGCCTCCTTGGTTTGAAAGCTTTCAGTGGAGAGGCTTTGTTTAGTGTTGTGTTATGTTGTGTAGTGTTGTGTAGTGTAAGGTGACAAAAAGAGAGCACAAGGCACGGAGCATGGGCCGAAACTGACCCCGCCAGGACACTAACCAGCTCCGATAAGACTTTGGGAATGTCCCTCCCAGAGCAGACATCTAAGCCATAAAGAGGTCGAACAGAGAGCTCTCATCGGTCATAGAGATAACGACTGTCGGTTTTGGAGCAATGAATCGACTACGGAGCGTAAACATCTCTGCCCTTTTCCCTGGCGAGAACAGAGATCAAAGTCTGCTCTCACTCCAGGGGACATTCCTTGCCTTTGGACAGCTGGCGAGCCACCAACGGCGTTCTGACGCCCCTCAGTGGACACTGAACACTATCACACCCGAGACGGACATTCTAAACCAGCACTCGTGAAGTCATTATTCTGATAACCTGTACTGTGCCCTACACGTGTGTATCATTATCAGTAATGTAAATGCGGTGTGTGCCTGTACATGTGTTATGAATGTCTGTATTAATCCTGCGTTTTGCCATTATAACATGTCTGTTGTGAAGGATGTCCAGGGAGGCGCACAAGGATGACGTCACGGACGCGCCTCCTTTGGAAGTCAATAAAAACACGCACAACCCAGAGATCGCCCTCTTGGAATCCCTGAAATTACTGTAACGACCTCCGCGAGTACGTGTCTCCTACTACGACCCGCGCCTGTAACCCACTGAGGCCTCTCCACCTCCGCGAGGACAGCCCACGATACCGCTGTCGGAGACCACGAACTGCTCCATCATCAGCCACTTTTCCGGCTCTGGACCTCTCCTCCCGCATCGCTATTCTAGAAAGGCGAAAGTGGGTGTGGAATTAAAGTTCTGGACTCGAGTCGTTGGCTTTCTTGTTCCTCTCTGTTCGGACAAAGGAACACGCGGACTGCCGGCCTCGCCTCTCCTCCATCTCCATCCTTCATCCTCATCATTCTTCACTTTTCTTCATCACCATCCCTCCATCCGAACTGCTCAAAGTAAGACTGTTCCACGTTAATGTGTGATTCGTATGATATGCATAACATCTCCGTTAATGTGACCAAAACCCTTTCGTTGATATTTTTCTATTTTCGTATGTAGTCAATAAACCCACGTTAAAACCAAATCATCTTTAAGCGTCCCGTTTCCACTCTTTGATGTCCCTGGCTGATTCCGTACCCACAACCTATCAGATTGTAAGACTGAATCGAGGCAGAATAGTTGGATCTGTGCAGACTCTTTCAAACTCTGCTGGTGCCCAAAATAAAACTCAGATCCCACTTGTGTAGGACGGCGAGACTCTGATCTGGAGACTAGCCGCTCTACACTACAATTTTCCTACCCTACAGTAGTGTTGTGTGGTGAGGAGACAGTGTTGTGTAGTGAGGAGACAGTGTTGTGTAGTGAGGAGACAGTGTTGTGTAGTGAGGAGACAGTGTTGTGTAGTGAGGAGACAGTGTTGTGTAGTGAGTAGACAGTGTTGTGTAGTGAGGAGACAGTGTTGTGTAGTGAGGAGACAGTGTTGTGTAGTGAGGAGACAGTGTTGTGTAGTGAGGAGACAGTGTTGTGTAGTGTGGAGACAGTGTTGTGTAGTGTGGAGACAGTGTTGTGTAGTGAGGAGACAGTGTTGTGTAGTGAGTAGACAGTGTTGTGTAGTGAGGAGACAGTGTTGTGTAGTGAGGAGACAGTGTTGTGTAGTGAGGAGACAGTGTTGTGTAGTGAGGAGACAGTGTTGTGTAGTGAGGAGACAGTGTTGTGTAGTGAGTAGACAGTGTTGTGTAGTGAGGAGACAGTGTTGTGTAGTGAGGAGACAGTGTTGTGTAGTGAGGAGACAGTGTTGTGTAGTGAGGAGACAGTGTTGTGTAGTGTGGAGACAGTGTTGTGTAGTGTGGAGACAGTGTTGTGTAGTGAGGAGACAGTGTTGTGTAGTGAGGAGACAGAGTTGTGTAGTGTGGAGACAGTGTTGTGTAGTGAGGAGACAGTGTTGTTTAGTAAGGAGACAGTGTTGTGTAGTGAGGAGACAGAGTTTTGTTTAGTGAAAAATAGAAATCCATGGTTTAGGGCCCAGGTGTCAAAGTCAAGGCCCGGGGGTTCAGATCCGGCCCGCGAGAACATTTCCAGTGGCCCCTGAGATTATCTTACATTTTTATATTAAATTGCAGCATTGACGGTATTAGGCGACAATGGCATGTTATCCATTACTAATTTTCTCAAGAATACCATAATATTTAATTCCTCAAGAAATGTTAAGCCAACATGTAATTAGAAGTTAGTTGTTATGCTATGTTTTTACATTTCAAGGAGGATTCCCCAATTTGTTCGTAAAAAAAACGCCCTCTCCACTTTTTGAACAAAACTCTCTGGTCTTATTTGACGAGCACGAATCCCCAGAATGATTGACAATTGGGAGGACCAATAGTCTGATGATCCACCCGGAAGTAGAAAATCTTCCCATTAACCTTCAATATTTGGTCCAGTTTTGGTCCAGTCCACAGGAACTGAACTAAATCTAATCAGAAAAGAATATCCAGTCCAACTAATGTGAAACAAGTCATTTATATAGATACCTTCATATTATAAAAAGTATAAAAAATGAAACCCACTTTTTCTTTCAGCCCCTGAACGGCCCTTTAATTTTTTTTTTGGCCCTCAACCAAAATAAGTTTGACACCCCTGGTTTAGGGTCATTTTGATCTTTTTCATGAGTGTAAACGTTAGGATTCATTAAAATAGATAAACAACATGATGCCCTCATGCTGCTGCAGTGGGACGCTCTCTGTTTTAGTTTTATAGTAACAGGAAGTGAGAAATGCTTTGAATATAAACCACATTTGGAACAAGAATAAACTTGTGTTTTTCAGAAGCCGCAAAGATTACATTGGTCCAAGATGTTCCGAACATGCCGCGGTAACCATAGCAACACACAACCATCCACGCTGCAGGTTAATCATACTAATTCAGAATCACCGCAGGGGCCACTAAACCGATGCCAGGTGTAATTACACATTCATATTAAAGTCTTATTCATGAGAACGCCGCTGGTTTTTGTGTTTGAGTCAAAACACACCGAGTCCTAATCCTACAAACACATCATTTGGCGACATCATCAAAAACAAAACCACCGCGGCCCCAGCTCCGCCGCCACACCTCTGCGTTTCTCTGCGTTTCTCTGCTTTTCACCAAAGCTTTTGCATTTCCAAGTGCAAACTATTCCCAGCGTCTGCGTCCTCAGCTCGATATTTCACTGCGAACCGTGGTTGTTATTGCATCTTTGACAGATCTGAACATAATGATCTTCTTCTGACAAGTGTAAAATGAAAAGCTCTGACAACAGCAGGTCTTTATTTTGAAGAATGACGCTCTGCCCTAAAGCACAGGAATCCAATTATCCTCTGTATCAAAATAAACACGCTCTTTGTGGAGAAATGTATGGTCGTCCTGGGTCTATGTTTGAAGTAATAGTGTGAAGCCACTCAAACGCCGCCGCCGCATCAGCCGCATCAGCCGCGTGTCGCTGTCTCGTGATTTATTGAAGTTTGAGTTTTGATTTATGAAGGACAATGTGCAGTTAAAAAGGTACAGCCCCAGATCTAGCAGCAGCTTCTTACCACCTGTAGTTCTCACAATACAATCATATAAATATATAATAATATACAGTTCATGTTATTTGCCTTCTGCAGTAAAACCCCACTGGAATACATGTGCTAAAGGCTCCCGCGTGTTTTAGACAAGTATTATTAAAAAATGTAGAGGGATAAAAGCAGCGAAAAACACAGTATAGGTTTGTGTTATGTCCGAGTGTGTTTTTGTTGTTGTGTGTGTCCTGTACCATCTGTGTCATGACAAAAATACATTCATGTGAAACTAATGTTAATAATACATTTTATTTATACAGCAACTTACAATTACAGGAAACCTCAAAGTGCTACAGATTAAAATACAAAATCACTTCATAATTGTATATTTTTGAACGTCTTTATGTACAGCACTCTGGTCACTCTGCTGTTTTAGTGCTTCATAAATAAACTGGACTGGACTGGACTGGACTGGACTGGACTCAGCCAGGCCTATGAACTCGATAGATGGATGTTATACGACAGTTAAAAGTCAGGGGCCCCAGCTTTAAGTCTCACACTGTATGTGCAGACACCGTAGTGAGATCCAGCCACTTCCTCCATGTCCCTAAAGACAAAGCCATCTCTTATCGAAGCCTGTTTCCGTCGTGCTCGTTGTAAGCATAGACACTGTCCCTGTTGGCACGTTGTGTTTGAAAACACAATAAAAGCTGTCCCCGGCTGCGCTCCTGCGTCTCCAGCCGAGCGGAAGGCCGTCTGTCACTTTTACTGCTCACTGGATCCTCTCAGCGCACCAGCGATGACTGATGGCCCTAAGAGCACCTCCATAACTACAGGCGGCGATGATAAAAACGTGAAAACACACATCCTGCTCTGGAAATGGGCCATTTTGGGGCAATTGACAGAGCAGTAGAAGTGATGGCATTCTCCCGTAATGCGGCTCTATTTGAGAATCTGAGGCTCGGTGGTCTGTGGGGAGAAGGCTGCAGTTAGAAGATGGATTACGGAGATGGGTAATACATAAGAGCGGCTATTCTTTATCTCATTTAGCTCGTGTGTTTGGCATCGCTGCAAGGTCAAGCACACACTAGTCCTTATGTGTTCCCCCGTTTGTGACGAGGGTAAACCTGCCGAAGGGTCGCTGCTGCAACAGTATGAGAATGTCCTTATACTCTTATAGAAAACATCTGTTCTGGTCCAGCATTCTTTTTCTTCTTCTCTGGAGTCTTCCCTACAGCTCAGATCCAGCACTGGACAGAGACATGGTTTTGGATGCTTCTCAGAAACAAAAAATGGATACGGAGAGACTCGAATGGAAGAGTAAGAATGCACCGTCTTTTAGGATCAGGCTGGAAACTTTAGCTCTAAGGCCCAGTTTGGACGGAGGCGCTGCGCAGACGTTTCAAAGTTATTAACAGAAACGATCAGGCTCCTTGTACAAATTTCACAGCATTCATACAAGGATCAAAAACAATGTAGTTCTAGCACCCGGACAGTAGGGGGCAGAGGAACTTTACAACACACCCCCAGCAGTTTACTCACTTCCTCAACAACATCCTCCTCAGGCCAAAGACGGGAAAGAACCAACATCATTCTTTAACAGCAGCAGTGCAAATGGAAACTGAAACTACAGCTTCGTGTGGTTTTGGACGAACGAAGGAGTAGAATCCTCCTCCGCGTAGCATTCGAAGCACACGTAGCTAGCTAGCTACCCGCCGCCATTGTTGTTTACGTTTGTTCTTTTGCGCATGTCCAAATGTACGTGCGGGGAGCAGCGGGAGGTGGGGTCAGATCAGCATCAAAGAATTCACACTTTTTTCCCTCACATGGGTGTGAAAGAGCGCCCCCTGCTGAGCATCTGAGCTCTCCCACTCTGAGGCTGGATCTGACACTTACGTTTTCACCTGAAACAGTCTCCGTATGAACGAGGGGAAGGAACCGACAACTGTAGCGTTTTACTGCTGCAGCGTCTCCGTGTAAACGGAGCCTAAATTAAAGCAGTTTGTGTTTTAACTGCCAACAGTTAAAACACAAACACACTTAAAGCCATCGTCTCCATAAGGGGCAGAGACCATAAATGTCTTTGGTAAGCTTCATATGTGTAAAAACACAGGTATTTAGAACCTTTTGCTGGACTCTGTAAACACATGCGGGTCATGGACAAAATACGTTTCAGGAAATAACAAAGAAAACATAAGCTCACAATGTATAAAGTTTTAACAAAGATTATTGTTCTGCCCAAATGTGTCATTGTAGGCTGACAAAAACACAGGTGACGTGAGAAACAGTCAAAGAAAAGGAGCTTGGTCCATTTATAGCACTCAAATATAAAAGTATTTATGATTTAAACATGAATGATCACATCAGACGTGTGGAATAACTGTTAACGTTCGGGGCCAGGAGGTCTAATGAGGGCAAGGCAAACCTGGAAAAGCCCTGCACCTTTGCCTGTGTCAACAAATCACCATTGACTCCTTCTTAATTAAAAATATATTAGATTGGATAATCTGCTGGAATATATCCAATCAGAAAGGAGAGGGTTAGGGTTGCCTCATTTGGGTTGCCAGATTGAACTGTAGCTTCAGTCAGATACACAGAGTTTGTGCTGTTCAGGTAAACTCCAGCAGGTGGATTGCATCAGTAGTAATTTCATTAACCAAAAAAACTATTCACTTTCTTACTTTCCATGAGTTATGCTTAAATATGTTTTAGAGAAAGTCCAAACCGATCAGAGTCGTCATGAGTCACACAGAAACCAAACTCTGGTTCATCAGAAACAGTTCCGTGTGAAAAAAGTGCAATTATTTCTGGCCCTCAGTGTTTTACGTCATTATTAAAAATAACTGAATCAAAACATTACAAAGCTTAGGGTCTGATTATTCTCTCATGGTACTCGGATACTTGGACTGGAACCAAACCAGGACTTTTTCTGACTCACAGAAACGAAACGTCACGCTGTGGATTTATGTTGTTTTGGTCTAGATCTAATTTGGACTAAACCAGGGGTGCCCAAACCTTTTGCTTCCAAGGGCCAAAGTAAAAATTTGCCAGTGGGCTGCGGGCCAAATACACCAATATTACGCATGAAACACAAATAAATGTAGATTTGATCAAGTTCAATTAAATGCTTTAATTATTGTCTCTCAGTACAAATCACAGTTGAGTGATTCATCACAGAATGAATGAAATCAACACAGTCGTGAAATGGAGACTCCAGGGAAATATGCTGGTATGAGGAGACTACAGTACGGAAAGATTCCAGCCGGGTAATCAGGGTCCAGAGGAGGGAGATTTTCTGTCATGGCTTATTTAAAGGTTAAAATCATTTAACAAACCTCAAAAAGAACAGAAACATACATTTTCTATGTAAATAAACTGTTTTTTAAATGCTACTTGTAAACAAATAATTGTCCTGCTAGTAAATGAAAGTACTAATTTATATTAAATAATATCATACTCCCAAATTAAATAATCTATATTTTTAACCTGCTCATGTCAGTAAACTGTTTGTTGAAGACCTTTTTCTAAACAGTTTTGCATTACTATAGAACAGTGATTTATAATGTATAGGTTTATTGTACTAGCAAATGACATTTACTTCACAAAATTAAAGTCTATTTTCATATATTTATTTTGAACAAAATTTTTTTACTAAATTTTTTACTACATTATCAAAAAAGGGAGACATCACTGATCAATAGATCTGGTTTTAGCACACTTTTAAACATGATCAGGTTTTAACTCTGTTTTAACTTAATATTTTTAACATAGGACAAGTATTCTCAATTAGTAGTGAACTGAATATTAAACTAACGAAATCAGACTAGTTAACCCTGATTTGTTCCTAGAGTTTGTTTTGTTTTGCCTAAACACATTACAACATTTATAAACAATCAAAACAAAGTAACTGTTAAAGAGTCCGTGTTTCCGCTCCTCCAAAGGGCTCTCATAAAAGGGCATCATAAAACTCCGCGTAAGTTCTGACATTCAATGATCGCGAGTGGTGACGGCGCTTACCGGGTTCTTTCATAGGGTTGTAGAAGCGTTTGTTTTGCACAGTATTTGTTGCTTCTACTTGCGTGGATTGTGCGCTACGATCGCTGCTTGTCCTGCTTGAACTCACTCTGAAAACACGTCTTTTTTAACACACCGGGTGGGTGCGGATTGCGCAGGTGAATAGTTCCACTCGCCATTTCCCTCCGGTGAGGAGGGGGAGTGGCAGTTTGCCAGCACAATCCTCTCAATTTGATAAAACATTAAATTGCTCAAAAAAATTATATTAGTAGGCTGAAAAAAAAGAACATAAAGGGGCCTTGCACCAAATTGTTTTGAAAGATGTGTTTGATTTTAAAAAACATTTTAGTGCAAGTAGATGTGAACCATGAGTGAGGAGTGTATCTCGATACAACAGTAAAGTACTGGACAGATTCCGTTCAGAGGGCGATTGTGCGCCCGCGCGATCTCAGACATGTCACTGTTTGTTCAGCAAGGTTGAGGGACGCAAATAGAAACTTACAGCGGAGGTGGGCAATGTTTGGCGGGCCAACTGAAATGGTCCGGCGGGCCAACTTTGGCCCGCGGGCCCCACTTTGGGCACCCCTGGACTAAACCATATGTACCTGTGTCTATATGTACCTGTGTCTATATGTACCTGTGTCTATATGTACATGTGTCTATATGTACCTGTGTCTATATGTACCTGTGTCTATATGTACCTGTGTCTGTATGTACCTGTGTCTATATGTACCTGTGTCTATATGTACCTGTGTCTGTATGTACCTGTGTCTATATGTACCTGTGTCTGTATCTACCTGTGTCTATATGTACCTGTGTCTATATGTACCTGTGTCTGTATCTACCTGTGTCTATATGTACCTGTGTCTGTATGTACCTGTGTCTATATGTACCTGTGTCTGTATCTACCTGTGTCTATATGTACCTGTGTCTGTATGTACCTGTGTCTATATGTACCTGTGTCTATATGTACCTGTGTCTGTATGTACCTGTGTCTGTATGTACCTGTGTCTATATGTACCTGTGTCTATATGTACATGTGTCTATATGTACCTGTGTCTATATGTACCTGTGTCTATATGTACCTGTGTCTGTATGTACCTGTGTCTATATGTACCTGTGTCTATATGTACCTGTGTCTGTATCTACCTGTGTCTATATGTACCTGTGTCTGTATGTACCTGTGTCTATATGTACCTGTGTCTGTATCTACCTGTGTCTATATGTACCTGTGTCTGTATGTACCTGTGTCTATATGTACCTGTGTCTGTATGTACCTGTGTCTGTATGTACCTGTGTCTATATGTACCTGTGTCTATATGTACCTGTGTCTATATTTACCTGTGTCTGTATGTACCTGTGTCTGTATGTACCTATGTCTATACTATATGTACCTGTGTCTCTCTATATGTATGTACCTGTGTCTGTGTCTATATGTACCTGTGTCTATATGTACCTGTGTCCCTCTGCACTGTCCCAGTCCAGTGTGATCCCAGAGAATCTAAATCATGTGGTTCTGCGCCAGACGATTAAATCAGGCAAACAATAACATCTCCATCTACACATGATATAGATCCATTCTCCTGACCCCTGCTCTGGCACGGGCTCGCTGCTGTCCTCTCTCTCTCTCTCTTCTCTCTCCTCCCTCCTCTCTCCTCACTCCTCTCTCCTCTCTCCTCTCTCCTCCCTCCTCTCTCCTCTCTCCTCCCTCCTCTCTCCTCTCTCCTCACTCCTCTCTCCTCTCTCCTCCCTCCTCTCTCCTCTCTCCTCCTCCTCTCTCTCTCTCTCCTCACTCCTCCTCCTCTCTCCTCTCTCCTCTCTCTCTCTTCTCTCTCTCTCTTCTCTCTCTCTCTCTCTCTCTCTCTCTCTCTCTCCCTCCTCTCTCTCACCCTCCTCTCTCCTCTCTGCTCTCTCCTCCCTCCTCTCTCCTCTCTCCTCACTCCTCCCTCCTCTCTCCTCTCTCCTCTCTCCTCTCTTCTCTCTTCTCTCTCGCTCCTCTCTCCTCTCTCCTCTCTCCTCTCTTCTCTATTCTCTCTCTCTCTCTCTCTCTCCCTCCTCTCTCTCACCCTCCTCTCTCCTCCCTCCTCCCTCCTCTCTCCTCTCTCCTCCCTCCTCTCTCCTCTCTCCTCTCTCCTCTCTCCTCCCTCCTCTCTCCTCTCTTCTCTCTCTCTCTCTCCCTCCTCTCTCTCACCCTCCTCTCTCCTCTCTCCTCCTTCCTCTCTCCTCTCTTCTCTCTTCTCTCTCTCTCTCTCTCTCCCTCCTCTCTCTCACCCTCCTCTCTCCTCCCTCCTCCCTCCTCTCTCCTCTCTCCTCTCTTCTCTCTTCTCTCTCTCCTCCTCTCTCCTCTCTCCTCTCTTCTCTCTTCTCTCTCTCTCTCTCTCCCTCCTCTCTCTCACCCTCCTCTCTCCTCCCTCCTCCCTCCTCTCTCCTCTCTCCTCCCTCCTCTCTCTCTCCCTCCTCCCTCCTCTCTCCTCTCTCCTGTCTCTCCTCTCTCCTCCCTCCTCTCTCTCTCTCTCTCTCCCTCCTCTCTCCTTTCTCTTCTCTCTCCTCTCTTCTCTCTTCTCTCTCTCTCTCTCCCTCCTCCCTCCTCTCTCTCCTCCCTCCTCTCTCTCCTCCCCTCCTCTCTCTCTCCCTCCTCTCTCCTCTCTCCTCCCTCCTCCCTCCTCTCTCCTCTCTCTCTCCCTCCTCTCTCCTCCCTCCTCCCTCCTCCCTCCTCTCTCCTCCCTCCTCCCTCCTCTCCTCCTCTCTCCTCTCTCCTCCCTCCTCCCTCCTCCCTCCTCTCTCCTCCCTCCTCTCTCCTCTCTCCTCCCTCCTCCCTCCTCCCTCTCATGGTCAATCAGCCGGGTACATGGCCGCTGGGCTGTGACTGATGGACGGCGGTGATGATGATCCACACGCCGTTATAACCACACGGAGGTCGGCGTTTAACCTTTGCCTCCCGCCGGCAGTCAACAGTGAGCACAGATCCACGGCTAATGCCACATTCATCACTTCATAAGTGGACTCTATTAGATCCCCATGTGTCATTTAAACCAGCTGCTGCGGCTGTATATACAGCTGTGAACGTCTGTATAGTATACTGCTCTATACGGCTGTATATATGGCTGTATACGGCTGTATGTACGGCTGTATAAGGCTGTATACCATGTATTTATGGTGTAGGCTCGTAACAGTCTGTTCTGATCCTTTATATGAGTGGCTGAGTGGTTAGCACTCTCGCTTCTCAGCAAGAAGGTCCTGGGTTTGAATCTCGTCGGAACAGGGCCTTTCTGAGTGGAGTTTGTACTTTAACAGTGAAGAAAGTGTTTTAAAACCAGAACTAAGTTTGCTTTCTGCAGACGAATGATTCAAGAGATTTATTCCATATAAATAAATACACAGAAAAAACCACAGCTGAAAGAGATATAAAATATATATATATATTATATTATATATATATATATATAATATATAAATCCATCACATCCATGTTTTCTTTTCCTTTGATTCAGACGAATGTGGAAAACAAGAGGAAAAGCTCTGAGGCATGAAACAAAAAGAGTTTATTATTGTGGAGACATCAAAAAGCTGTTTTCATCAATATCCATTAAGGAAATAAGCAACGACCTCTAAAATCCATAATCGCTAACGAGCACATTAGCGTTAGCTTCAGCCTCCCCTTGACATGGCTTTCAAATAAATTAAATAAATAAAAATTGGCCCTGGCCACAAAACCCAAATCAGTCACTCTCTATGTCTCCTTTAAGTTTATCTGAGCACATTATGAAGGAAGTCACTCTCTATGTCTCCTTTAAGTTTATCTGAGCACATTATGAAGGAAGACACTCTCTATGTCTCCTTTAAGTTTATCTGAGCACATTATGAAGGAAGACACTCTCTATGTCTCCTTTAAGTTTGTCTGAGCATATTATGAAGGAAGACACTCTCTATGTCTCCTTTAAGTTTGTCTGAGCATATTATGAAGGAAGACACTCTCTATGTCTCCTTTAAGTTTGTCTGAGCATATTATGAAGGAAGACACTCTCTATGTCTCCTTTAAGTTTGTCTGAGCATAATATGAAGGAAGACACTCTCTATGTCTCCTTTAAGTTTGTCTGAGCACATTATGAAGGAAGACACTCTCTATGTCTCCTTTAAGTTTATCTGAGCACATTATGAAGGAAGACACTCTCTATGTCTCCTTTAAGTTTGTCTGAGCACATTATGAAGGAAGACACTCTCTATGTCTCCTTTAAGTTTATCTGAGCACATTATGAAGGAAGACACTCTCTATGTCTCCTTTAAGTTTATCTGAGCACATTATGAAGGAAGACACTCTCTATGTCTCCTTTAAGTTTATCTGAGCACATTATGAAGGAAGACACTCTCTATGTCTCCTTTAAGTTTATCTGAGCACATTATGAAGGAACACGACTCAAGTGGTTTAGGTTTAAAAAAAGACTATATTCTGTTTATATGATAATTATCATTTAGATTAAAATAAATAATTTCTAAACCGTATCGTTTAGAAAAGTGTCATATGGTTCTGACATTTACTAAATATTCCTCTTGCTCCGGCTTCAGTTTCACATGGTGTTTACACATGGTAAGACCAGACGTACATGTAGGAAATGACCATGGACCAGAGTTTACACATGGTAAGACCAGAGTTTACACATGGTAAGACCAGAGTTTACACATGGTAAGACCAGAGTTTACACATGGTAAGACCAGAGTTTACACATGGTAAGACCAGAGTTTACACATGGTAAGACCAGACGTACATGTAGGAGATGATCATGGACCAGAGTTTACACATGGTAAGACCAGACGTACATGTAGGAGATGATCATGGACCAGAGTTTACACATGGTAAGACCAGACGTACATGTAGGAGATGATCATGGACCAGAGTTTACACATGGTAAGACCAGACGTACATGTAGGAGATGATCATGGACCAGAAGTTACACATGGTAAGACCCAGACTTGGTGTCACATGGTTTTACAGAAGGAAAAAAAACTGAAAATTAGAATTCCACAAATCTTAGAAATGGGTTCATAAACAAATGCCGTTAATGCTGTTCCTTATTGACCGAGCTCAGCGATATTTCTCGGGAGGTAATTACCCGGAACAAACAGCCCCATTAACGGACCTTTATGGCCATCTGAAAAATAAGTTCATTAATTTCCGATTTGTGCGATGTCAACAAATGAAAGATGTGATTCCGATCGAGAGTGTTATTATGTTAATTCAAACTGAGATTGTCAAAACTTTGCAGTCACGAGTCGCTCCAAGACCCGTTCAGAAAAGAAAAATGACAAAAATATGAATCAGAAGAAACTGTGGTCCGTGTCCAGGATTAATCACGACTCCATCGGATTAGACTCATCTTGTTGTTTGATGTTTTATAATGAAAATAATAATGAAACTGCATTGGTCATATTTTCACTTCAGACATTATTCTTTCTCCAAACACAGTGGTGATAAACTACTGTAGCCACAGCTGCCCTGGGGCACACTGACAGAAGCTCCTCCCACCACCAACCATTCACACACACACCAGACTCATTCTAATGTGGGGGAAGTGTCTTGCCTAAGGACACAACCACAGTTTGGCACTTTACAGTCGCAGCCGCCCCACTGTGGCACCTGCTGTTCTCCCATCACAGCACTGACCCGGCCAGGCCCTGCTTAGCTTCAGAGGTTTGAAGGATCTGGCTTTTACCTGCAGATGATCCTACTCGCTCTGTATCATCATTAGACCGTTATAAACTTGTATGCACATGTTTTCTACTTTTTCTAAATTAAAATAGTTAATCTTGTTTCTGCCCTTTGAGCCTGAACAGCGCCCCCTACAACAGCCAATGTATTCAGGCCATGGGAGTTGTCTGAGGTCAAGTTTGTTGTAGAGCCACAAAATTTGGTACACCTGTTCCTCAAGTCAAAACATGAAACAAATATTATTATGGCCCCGCCCTCTGACAAACAGGAAGCCCAAGAATTTAACTGCAAAATGTCGGTTGGAAAGCAACTCCTCCTCGGCCGTTTCACAGATTCGCCTCAAAATTGCTCCACATCATCTCAACACATGTACCTTCAAAATGACTTCACAGAATTTTTATCAGTGAAACTTTGTTCGAGCAGCGGAAAAGCAAAATGTGACTTTTTTTTTCATTTTTGACAATAGCAAATGTTCTCCCATTTGCACAAACAAAGTCTAAATTGCACAAAATCTTAATCGATTGTTCAACTCCAGGGTCAAGGTCATTTTACATGGGGATAATCATATTTAGTTTTTTATACATGTTTGAAATTTGGCACATAATGCACATTTGGCCTCTTGTTTCAAAAAGTCAATGAGGCCGTGGCGACGACAAACACTCCCCATTCTATGTCTATGGCAAATGTACACCTCGCACAAACATCAGACCAGCCTCGGCCGCTTCACTGCCGCTCTACATCATCTCAACACATGATCCATCTGTAGTTAATCACAGAATTTTAAATCGTCAAACAGTGAGTGCGGCAGACTCACATATTTGGGTTCTTTCTACAGACACTCATGAAAGTTCCAAGAGAGACACACAATCACTGATCATAGACATTCCAAATACACAGCGTCGCTTCATCAGGGCAGAAGGAAGATCCCGTCTCCCATAATTCTCTCTGATCGTGTCTCACAGTGAAAACCTGCAGCAGACCTTAAACCCCAGTGTGATCCAGTATTAGCGCTGATGCTGCGAACACGACATTTCCGCCACGCCACGGTCATTTTACACTTATCCCATGCTGCTGATACTCACAGCTGTATATTCCGGTTGCAGCTGTATATTCCGGTTGCAGCTGTATATTCCGGTTTGCAGCTGTATATTCCGGTTTGCAGACTCCGAAGGCTGTTTTTTCCTTACTGCTCACGGGGAGAGAAAGTGCAGGGTCTGGTTGTAATCCACATCCTCAGCCACAGCCGCCTGCGGGACACAAACACACACTTCAGATCAGCGTCTAAACTACGGCACAAATATCTCTCTGGGCCGTTTGGATTTCAGGATTGACACATTTTGGCACACATTTTCCAAAAAACACTTTCAACAGTCTTTAATTAGCCAAATTTTTTCAAATACAAATAAATGAGGCCATAATCAAACGCACAACTAACCAGCCACAAGACACACACTAAGCTGGGTGATCAGACCAACTGTCAATCAAAGGGGGTAAACAAGACTACACAAAACCAATACATACATTTACTTAAACTAGCTTAAGGGTAAAAGTAAATAAATGGAGCAATAATAATGGTCAATAATGAGAATGTTGGAAACTTATGATATGAACTTATTAATGATATGAACTCAAAGAGACCTCCAAAACCTCCCCTCGTCTGGGCCTGCCATGGTTCAGGCCAAAGGGTGGAGCCTCGAGGTGACACCCTCAGGTGGAGGTGGGTGAGGGTGGAGTCAAGTGTGAGAGAGGAGTCAAGTGTGAGGGAGGAGAGGGTGGAGTCAAGTGTGAGGGTGGAGACAAGTGTGAGGGAGGAGTCAAGTGTGAGGGAGGAGAGGGTGGAGTCAAGTGTGAGGGTGGAGACAAGTGTGAAGGGGGAGTCAAGTGTGAGGGTGGAGTCAAGTGTGAGGGTGGAGACAAGTGTGAAGGGGGAGTCAAGTGTGAGGGTGGAGTCAAGTGTGAGGGTGGAGTCAAGTGTGAGGGTTGAGTCAAGTGTGAGGGTGGAGTCAAGTTTGAGGGTGGAGACAAGTGTGAGGGTGGAGTCAAGTGTGAGGGTGGAGTCAAGTGTGAGGGTGGAGACAAGTGTGAGGGTGGAGACAAGTGTGAGGGTGGAGACAAGTGTGAAGGGGGAGTCAAGTATGAGGGTGGAGTCAAGTGTGAGGGTGGAGACAAGTGTGAAGGGGGAGTCAAGTGTGAGGGTGGAGACAAGTGTGAGGGTGGAGACAAGTGTGAGGGGGGAGTCAAGTGTGAAGGGGGAGTCAAGTGTGAGGGTGGAGTCAAGTGTGAGGGGGGAGTCAAGTGTGAAGGGGGAGTCAAGTGTGAGGGTGGAGTCAAGTGTGAGGGTGGAGACAAGTGTGAAGGGGGAGTCAAGTGTGAGGGTGGAGACAAGTGTGAGGGTGGAGTCAAGTGTGAGGGTGGAGACAAGTGTGAAGGGGGAGTCAAGTATGAGGGTGGAGTCAAGTGTGAGGGTGGAGACAAGTGTGAAGGGGGAGTCAAGTGTGAGGGTGGAGACAAGTGTGAGGGTGGAGTCAAGTGTGAGGGTGGAGACAACCCCCACAAAAGTCAATAATACACACATTATGAATATGAGGCCAGTCCCTGTGCTCCTCAGAGTCCCAGCAGGAGTCCAGTCCCTGTGCTCCTCAGAGTCCCAGCAGGAGTCCAGTCCCTGTGCTCCTCAGAGTCCCAGCAGGAGTCCAGTCCCTGTGCTCACTGAGTCCATTGTAAATCGCCGCAGGTGAATTGGCTCAGAGGTAGAATGTTAATTAAGTTTCTGGGACACGGCCTCCCGCTCTCAGCTCGGCTCAGCTCGGTTCAGCTCGGTCCGTCTGCACTTTCTGAGCAAACATTTGATCTTATTTATTGAGATCAGTTCAAACGCAGCGCACCCAAGATCAGAAATCAGAAAGATGTAAGTTCCTTTGATTTGTTGGCGCTGAAAAGTAGGCCCTGAGTCTGAGCGTCGGAGCATCTGTGGCGGCTGTAACTCGGTCTCGGTCTCCGTGGGTTGGCGGCGGGAGAGAGACACCTTGTTGTCAGGTTCCAGGATGTTCCGCTTCTCATCTGCCTCGTTATGAGCAGCACAATTAATTCCAGAGCATGATATTTAGTCTCTCGATTATTTGGGAACATCTGTGCGGCTGCTTAAATGTCACATTACTCATGACACGGTTCAGAGGCGGCTGCAAAGACGACCAATTCCTGTTTAACAAGAAATAATTATGCACAGGCAATGTAAACAGAGGATCTGGCAGCTGCGGCTACGGGGGTGGCCACACGCGCTACTGCCAACTTTATATCCACGGCTGATTCCATAGGTACAGGCTTCATTTACCTACCGTGCCAAGATATAGTAAAGTAATCCTCTCGCGTTCATTAAAGATGGAGAAACCAGAGAGAGCTGATATGAACCTGAACCATGTGTGTTCAATGGTCCGTGTACGTCGCGGCCATTCTATTTTTGATTAGGAAAGAAAATACAAAAAACGAATATTGGCCGTTTCCCGTTTTCCGTTTTCAAAATAAAATGTAGAAAACGAGAATTTAATCCGTTTTTCGATTTTGTGTTTTAAAATTAAAAAACGGATAACGAAAAACAGGTCATAATCCGTTTTTCCATTACACATTTACACAAGAAACACCAACATCGAAAAACCACGGCAAAAATTTGATTTTCCATTCTTGATCTTATTTTGAAGCTGACCCGGAAGCTGTTGAGGCTTTCCCGCACAGTCAGAGTTTTCCAGTTTTTTGAATGATAATGGAGATACCAGAGTTGGAGAAAACTTTTGTTTTGTATCGAGACAGCAAACGGGTTACTTTAAAAGATGTCGACATGACAGTGGATAAGATTGGCACCATTTTCCAGGTAAGTTTATAAATTTAAATAGCAAAACCTACTGTGTTTATGCTAGTGAACGGTTAGCCATCTAAAAAGGCTAATGGTGTCCGCTGATATACATTAATATTATTCTATATCTTGTAATCTTTAATTGGCATAGTGGTAGGCATGGTTAACAGATTCCGGGTCAGCTTCAAAATAAGATCAAGAATGGAAAATCAAATTTTTGCCGTGGTTTTTCGATGTTGGTGTTTCTTGTGTAAATGTGTAATGGAAAAACGGATTATGACCTGTTTTTCGTTATCCGTTTTTTAATTTTAAAACACAAAATCGAAAAACGGATTAAATTCTCGTTTTCTACATTTTATTTTGAAAACGGAAAACGGGAAACGGCCAATATTCGTTTTTTGTATTTTCTTTCCTAATCAAAAATAGAATGGCCGCGACGTACACGGACCGTTCAATGCTCACTTTGTCCTGATTTCTATTTTGACGATTCATTTCTCAAAACAGGAAGTGTGTTAGAATCCAGGGCGTACTTTATCTGCTGCTAATATTACTATTGGTTATTCTGGTTTACTTTCTGCTGCTAAAGTTCAATATACACATCTGTAAATACCTTCGGACCAAGTGACATTATAGCTCCATCCATCTTCTTCCCCTTAATCCATGTTTGGGTGGGGCTGGCAGTCACAGTCCACAGAGTAACTACAGACCCTCACTGATGCTCAGCAGGAGGTGAGTCCAGACACAGCCTTGATTTTTCTGCAGGGGCTTCAGGCAAAGTGGGTTAAGTGTCTTGCCCATGGACACCACAGCAGACATCAGTGGGAGTCGGTGGAGAAGGCCTCGTGGTGGATCAAACCCACAGTCTCCAGGCTCAAAGGCCGATGCTCGACCGACTGAGCCAAAATGATCAAATATGAGATAATAATTGCTTGAATTGAGTTGTTTTTATCTTAATTTAAGTTATTTCTGACTGTCTTAAAACGAGATTTGCCAATGAGACAAGCAATTTTGACTTGACTCAAGAACTATTGCTTTATTTTCTCATTCCAAGAGAGAAATGTCTTGTATCTTTTTAAAACAATATATTTTTTCTTGTTCCACTGGCAAATCTTGTTTTAAGGCAGTCAAAATGTGCTCAAATTTAGAAACATTCAGCAACATTTTAGTATTTTTTGTCTTTAATTCCATCATTTTTTGCAGTGTGTCGCCCCGAGTTTGATTTGATTCTCTTCTATTTTACCATATTATTAATTATTATTTTAATTTTATCATCTATTTTCTTAAATAATAGATCTTGTTTGATGTGAGTCCAATTTCCTCCTTTTATTCTGCTCTACTGTGCAACAATGACACTGTGAGACGAATAAAGGAATATCTTATTTTCGACACCAGTTTCATAAAAAGTAAATAATCTAATCTAGTTTTTGGTTCAACTCTCACAGGTGCGAATGAGCCAACATGTGTTTTGCCTCTGGCTGCGACAGTGGCTCAGTTGGATTAGTCTATGAGCCTGAAGGTCGTGGGTTTGAGTCCACCATGAGACCTGTTTCACGACTCCCACTGATGACTGCTGTCGTTGTGTCCTTGGGCAAGACACTTAACCCCACTTTGCCTGAAGCCCCCACTGAAAGATCTCAGCTCCTGTGGACTCAGCAGCAGCAGGAGGATCAGTGAGGGGCTGGTGCTCTGACTGCCCCCCCTGACCCAGACATGGATTAAGGGGAAGAAAATGGATGGATGGATAAATAAAAAAGGGTAAGAAAAGCATGCTCTGTATTATATAGAAACATATTTACAATTGATTTATTGAGTAATTGTTTCAAATTGTGTTTATGAATAGGGAAAAACAAACATGTATTTATCTTTCACTGCAAAAAGTGATGAAAAATACAGAATAAAGGGATTGAACTGCAAAAGGATTCTTAATCTGAGCATATTTTTACTGCCTCAAAACAGTATTTTGCAATGATCTTGTTTAGAAAAGACACAGAAATATCTCCTCTGAATGAGAAAATAAAGCAACAGTTCTTGACACAAACTAAATGGTTTTGTCCCGAAGGAGAATCTGTCAGAACGATTTCAAACCTTTTGCAGTGAATCCTGTCAAACCTCCGTGACTGTGAAACGCCAAAGCGCTCGTCACCTTCGAGGATGTTATGAAACTCGTTCTTTATGGGCCTCAATAACGCCACGCTCAAGACGACGCCATTTCCCCGTCAAAGCACTTTTCAGCGGCGTAATCGCTCCACGTCAGCTGTTCTCTAAATGCACCTTTATAAAGAAATGGGATCGTTGTTTTTCCACTCGCACACGTCAATTTGGACACGCGGCCAATATTGTTGTCACTCCATCACATTAATGGCACACGGGGTTTGGCTAATGCCGCTGCCGCCATAATGCCGCTACCGCCATAATGCCGCTGCCGCCATAATGCATGCAGAGCAGTTCCCACAGATGAGATTTAAAGGCTTTGGGCGAGCTGCAGGCGAGAGGGGCCCACGTCGCTTTGGCCTCGGAAAAGATTACAGCATTAGCCAGGCCCCGAAGTGAGCCTGCAAACAAATTGATAACCTAAACGTCATGGAAAAGTCGAGTGCGTCACTGCGGAGGCGAAGGGAGAAGGATTTTGAGACGCTTCTATGAGGAATGATAATGATGATAATAATAACTAGAAACTTGCAATGGCTGAAGCCATTGCGATTGACTGCGGAACAGATCTAATGTGGAAATCTGCTAAAAAAAATCCTTTAAATCCTTTAAAAGGCCTTAAAACTGTTAAAATACTTGATAGATATTTGAAACTCCTGAAGTCCTTGAAATTGTTGAAACCTTTAAACTCCTGAAATCCTTGAAACTGTTGAAACATTGAAACTCCTGAAATCCTTGAAACTTTTTTAAACCTGGAAACTGTTGAAAGTGTGGAAACTCCTGAAATCCTTGAACCTCCTGATATCCTTGAAACTGGTTAAATTCTTAAACAGTTGAAATCCTTGAAACTACTGAATGTATTGAAAGTGTCCTTGAAACTGAAAAATCCCCTCACCGCTGAAACAATTTGGTTCCTGTAACTAAGGAAACCTGGTCTGTGGTCATTATCTGGTGGTGGTCTGAGTCTTCGTTTGGGTCTTGGTCTGGTGGTATAATGCAACCTATTAGGTTGCATTATACTGGTTTACATGGAAAAATCCCTATTAGGTTGCATTATACTGGTTTACATGGAAAAATCCCTATTAAGTTGCATTATACTGGTTTACATGGAAAAATCTCTATTAAGTTGCATTATACTGGTTTACATGGAAAAATCCCTATTAGGTTGCATTATACTGGTTTACATGTACAAATCCCTATTAAGTTGCTTTATACTGGTTTACATGTAAAAACCCCTATTAGGTTACATTATAGTGGTTTACATGTAAAAATCCTTATTAAGTTGCATTATAAAAACCCCTATTAAGTTCCATTATACTTGTTTACATGTAAAAACCCCTATTAAGTTCCATTATACTGGTTTACATGTAAAAACCCTATTAAGTTGCATTATACTGGTTTACATGAAAAAAAACCTATTAAGTTGCATTATACTGGTTTACATGGAAAAATCCCTATTAAGTTGCATAATACTGGTTTACATGGAAAAATCCCCATTAATTTGCATTATACTGGTTTACATGTAAAAAACCCTATTAAGTTGCATTATACTGGTTTACATGGAAAAATCCCTATTAAGTTGCATTGTACTGGTTTACATGGAAAAATCCCTATTAAGTTGCATTATACTGGTTTACATGTAAAAAAAAACCCTATTAAGTTGCATTATACTGGTTTACATGGAAAAATCCCCATTAAGTTGCATTATACTGGTTTACATGAAAAAAACCCTATTAAGTTGCATTATACTGGTTTACATGAAAAAAACCCTATTAAGTTGCATTATACTGGTTTACATGGAAAAATCCCTATTAAGTTGCATAATACTGGTTTACATGGAAAAATCCCCATTAAGTTGCATTATACTGGTTTACATGAAAAAACCCCTATTAAGTTGCATTATACTGGTTTACATGGAAAAATCCCTATTAAGTTGCATTATACTGGTTTACATGTAAAAAAAACCCTATTAAGTTGCATTATACTGGTTTACATGGAAAAATCCCCATTAAGTTGCATTATACTGGTTTACATGAAAAAAACCCTATTAAGTTGCATTATACTGGTTTACATGAAAAAAACCCTATTAAGTTGCATTATACTGGTTTACATGGAAAAATCCCTATTAAGTTGCATTATACTGGTTTACATGAAAAAACCCCTATTAAGTTGCATTATACTGGTTTACATGGAAAAATCCCCATTAAGTTGCATTATACTGGTTTACATGGAAAAATCCCTATTAAGTTGCATTGTACTGGTTTACATGGAAAAAACCCTATTAAGTTGCATTATACTGGTTTACATGGAAAAAACCCTATTAAGTTGCATTATACTGGTTTACATGTAAAAACCCCTATTAAGTTGCATTATACTGGTTTACATGGAAAAATCCCCATTAAGTTGCATTATACTGGTTTACATGAAAAAAAACCCTATTAAGTTGCATTATACTGGTTTACATGAAAAAACCCTATTAAGTTGCATTATACTGGTTTACATGGAAAAATCCCTATTAAGTTGCATTATACTGGTTTACATGGAAAAATCCCTATTAGGTTGCATGATTACACTGAAGTCCTTGAAACTGCTGAAGTCCTTGAAACTGCTGAAGTCCTTGAAACTGCTGAAGTCCTTGAAACTGCTGAAGTCCTTGAAACTGTTGAAGTCCTTGAAACTCTTGAAATCTTGAAACTGCTGAAATCCTTGAAACTGTTGAATCCTTGAAACTGCTGAAGTCCTTGAAACTGTTGAAGTCCTTGAAACTCTTGAAATCTTGAAACTGCTGAAATCCTTGAAACTGTTGAATCCTTGAAACTGTTGAATCATTGAAACTGTAGAAATGTCTGAAAGAGCTGAAGTCCTATTAAAATGCATGGGCCTATTAAAATGCATTGCAGAATTCTCAATGCAGATTTTTGTCCGATTGCGGAAAAACCGGAAATCGCTGAAGTCCCAAAAGTAATAGCAATAATCTCCCAAACATGTGGAACGTTTTGATGTATAACTTGTGGAAATTGTTGAAAATGTGAAAGCTGTGAAACGTGTCAAAAAAAATGACGGAATAAAGAAATACAAAACCAATGGTTGACTGCGGAAGGTTCCGCAGTCAATCAATAAGTTCTTTTTTGGACTCTCAAAGACGCTTCACATGTCATGAGTCATTCACTCCAAACACAGTGCTGATAAACTAATCATGTAGCCACAGCTGCCCTGGGGCACACTGAGGGGGGAAGTGTCTTGCCTAAGGACACAACCACAGTTTGTCACTTCCATCCATCCATGTTCTACCCCTTAATCCATTTCTGGGTTGGGGGGGTAATCAGCTACCACCCAATTCACAGAGCACCAGCCCCTTACAGCTGTACATGGCCTTACCAAACTAGCTTAGGGTAACCATACGTTCCGATTTACCCGGGACAGTCCCCATTTACCCGGGACAGTCCCGATTTTGAGCTCTCCGTCCCGTGTCCCGGCGGATTTCACCAGCCCCATAGTTTTGTCCCACTTTTACTGACGCTCTGTCCCGGGCGTCCTGATTTTTTTTTTCTATCCAATGTTATAAAGCTATTACAGCACACAGCGGCTGAATCTGGCTGTCTTTGGGCAATGCGTACGCCAATCACACCGTTACCATAGCAATCTATTTATGAACCAATCACAAAAGCTCAACAGTCCTCCATGTGTCTGTAGCTTGATTCTCATTGGTCCATGGCATTGACATTACGGTCGCAACAAAACGCTATGGAACAACTTTCCTCTGCTCAACATGCCCAAAAGAAAGTCAAAGCTAAACCAAGAACTCCTGGAAGTTTCTCCAGAAAGTACCGGGTAATGAACATGCTGCTTTGTACACTTGTGTGAGTGTGAGTTTTCCGACGCTCATGGAGGAAAAGCAGACGAGCTCTGGTAAAACTAGCAAAACAAAAAGCACTGCTCATTACTCGGGTAAACTTTAAGTTCTATGAGAGGATCAGTGAAAACCGTTGCCTCTTGAAATAGTTTAGTTTTGGTTATGCCCTGTTGTCATTACCTGGTTAGGACCTATTTTGAGTGCGTATTGATATGACGGTGATGAGGTCACGTGCGCTGTACAAAAGGTAGCCTCGGGTTTGAGAGAGACAGCTCCTCAGGATGGTACTTTTATTCAGTGTACAGCTGGTTATTATAATAGATCCATGCTCCCCATCCGAACACTCCCCTCAAACCTGAAGTAGCCTTTTGTAAAGCACACAGGACCTAGCTATCCCAGCAGCTAAACACAGATGCAGAACTTCTTCAAAGAAGTTTACTGATCCAGTATTGTGAAACTGTAACACTGAAGCACATATGAAGCATGTATTATTATGTGATGAGTGAAATGAAGACAACACAATCTAGAGCCAAGAAAGTTCTTACATCGAATGAATTTTGAATAGCTAAGGTTAGCTGTTAGCTCCCGAAATTAGCATATGCATTGTGATCTAATTAGCATATGAATACAACAGTAAATATAACCGAAAACGCTTCCATCAAACCCATAAAGCATCACAAAAGAAATGTGCTTATGTGTCACTTTATGATACTCACAGACAATACTTTAACACGTTATAAAGTCCAGGAGGAAAGAAAGGAGCTGCCATTTTGCCGTAGTGAGGTCCGAGCTACTTCCTGTTAACTTTCTTCTTCTACTAACACTAAAAGGTATTGTCATAAACGACTACAAGCAAATATGAACAAACAATAACTAAAGTAAACATAAATAACAGCCACAGCCGCCGCACTGTGGCACCTGGAGTTCCCCGAGGTCTCCCATCACAGGACTAACCAGGTCCTGCCCTGCTTAGCTTCAGAAGGTCTGACTGGATCTGGGTTTCACCTGCAGGGGGCGCCACTTAGTTTTCCAAATGTCAGTATGAATAACTATGAATAACAACATAGAGCCACAGCTCAGAGTGAAGACCTGTGTGTTTATAACAGCAGAGAGCCACAGCTAAGAGTGAAGACCTGTGTGTTTATAACAGCAGAGAGCCACAGCTAAGAGTGAAGACCTGTGTGTTTATAACAGCAGAGAGCCACAGCTAAGAGTGAAGACCTGTGTGTTTATAACAGCATAGAGCCACAGCTCAGAGTGAAGACCTGTGTGTTTATAACAGCATAGAGCCACAGCTAAGACTGAAGACACGTGTGTTTCTAAGAGTGAAGACCTGTGTGTTTATAACAGCATAGAGCCACAGCTCAGAGTGAAGACCTGTGTGTTTATTATAGTGAAGACCTGTGCGAGCCCAGAGGAGCTGCCACACTCTGACAGACGCACACCACACATAACCCTCATAAGCTCTGACCCACATACAGCCACACACTCTGCTCCACAACACTGCAACAACAGCATTCTACTGTCGGTACGGAAGAGGAGGAAGAGGAGGAGAGAGGAAGAGGAGGAAGAGGAGGAAGAGGAGGAGTGTTAACGCTGGTTCAGCCACGGTTTATCCTTCGATAATGAATGGACACTACAACTTCTGCTTAAATATATAAAAAGGTTTAATATATAAAAGACAGAATACAGGTTACAGGATACAGACAAATGTGGCAGACTGGTTGCTCCAGTCTGGGCCCTCTCCCTGGCAAACCCAAAAGCAAAAGACCGCGCTTCAGAAACAGGCTATCGGTGATAAGCACACAGTCACATGACATGATAATTGAAGACATATGTCCCAACATCCTTAGGTGAAGACAATACCTCCTTTCCCCAAGACACACAGTAGCCCCACTCAAAGTAAGCCTGAGGCTACTCTAAACAGATGTTCTCTGCGTTCTTGCCTTAATTTAACTTCCTGTGTTTAATGGCTGGGGGATGGTTTCACACATTCTTCACTCTGCTTACTACTAGTTTTTAGATCCATACTCGTTACAGTTATTAATATGATAATAACACAATAACATACTCCATTGACAAGGAGAGAGGAAGAGGAGGAAGAGGAGGAGAGAGGAAGAGGAGGAAGAGGGGGCGAGAGGAGGAGGAGGAGGAGGAGGAAGAGGAGGAAGAGGGAGGAAGAGGGAGGAAGAGGAGGAAGAGGGAGGAAGAGGAGGAGAGAGGAGGAGGAGAGAGGAAGAGGGGGAGGAGAGATGAAGAGGAGGAAGAGGAGGAAGAGGAGGAGAGAGGAAGAGGGGGAGGAGAGATGAAGAGGAGGAAGAGGAGGAAGAGGAGGAAGAGGAGGAGAGAGGAAGAGGAGGAAGAGGAAGAGAGATGAAGAGGAGGCCCTCAGGCTCTGACATGGGCTGTGTCCAAAACGGTAGGCATCGGGCCGCGTAGGGTGGATATGTAGGCATCGAGGGAAGGCCGCGTAGCCACAGGCGAGGTAGGAGGCGAGACGTGATGTGGATTTGGACAGCAGCTGCCTTCTGCCTTCGTCACGTGACTACACAACTCAGAGCGGAGCGGAAGGACACGGCGGCCATGATGGACGGTAAAAAGTTCTAAATACGCTTTAATTAGGACATAAAAGTTAATTCTAATATCATTTGAGGCGAGAAATATCCCCCTCTATTGTCATATCAGAAGTCTGTTTGGAGATAAATTCGAAAATGTTCGGACTTTACCTCCAGCCTGAAGCTCCGGTGCTATAAGCTAACAGCCCAGTTAGCTGCAGTGCTGAAGCCCAGAACAGGCTGTCTAAACACGGGTTCAGGTAATGAGAGCCCCCTGGATGTTTACAATCGTATTCTGAAAAAACAGAGGATGCTTTTGTTGTTACACTTTCTCTGTTATAACAATTGTATTGGCAGTAATCATTAGTTTTTACAAAGTTATATTTTATGTAAACAATGCACATATATGCAATAAATGATTATTAGATATGGATTATATATTTGCTATGGCCCTCGTTTGTGCATCACTTAAAAGTAATTTTATCAGACCTAAATGTATTAACGTGTGTTTGCTGATGAGAGAGAAACATCCATTTATCTATAATAATAACTGGAACATCCATTTATCTATAATAATAACTGACACATCCATGGATCTATAATAATAACTGACACATCCATGGATCTATAATAATAACTGACACATCCATGGATCTATAATAATAACTGACACATCCATGGATCTATAATAATAACTGACACATCCATGGATCTATAATAATAACTGACACATCCATGGATCTATAATAATAAATAACTGACACATCCATGGATCTATAATAATAACTGACACATCCATGGATCTATAATAATAACTGACACATGGAAACATTAACAGACATCTGTAAAATGAAGTTGAACACAGATGTTTGACACTGCTCTTATTCACTTTTATGTCTCTTGAAAAGCAAACAGACCGTTACTAATCACATTTGAGTTTAATGTATTCAATTATAAGTATAAGTATAAGTACTGCTGACAAATATGTAGTTGTGTAAATAATACCTCACTTTGATGACTCTTTACATTTCACACAAACAACAAAATCATAATAAAACCAACAAGTTTGATTTGTTTTCTTTATTTCCAGGTTCCTCTGAAGTGTTGTCGATGAGACCTGTGTCAGAGGCAGACGCCCAGGACTCTGCTGCTGCTCCTGCTGCTGCTGCTCCTGCTGCTGCTGCTCCTGCTGCTGCTGCTCCTGCTGCTGCTCCTGCTGCTGCTGCTGCTGCTGCTGCTCCTGCTGCTGTTGCTCCTGCTGCTGTTGCTCCTGCTGCTGCTGCTCCTGCTGCTGTTGCTCCTGCTGCTGTTGCTCCTGCTGCTGTTGCTCCTGCTGCTGTTACTCCTGTTGCTCCTTCTGCTGCTGCTGTTACTCCTCCTGTTGCTCCCTCTGCTGCTGCTGTTACTCCTCCTGTTGCTCCTTCTGCTGCAGCTGTTACTCCTCCTGTTGCTCCTTCTGCTGCTGCTGTTACTCCTGTTGCTCCTTCTGCTGCTGCTGTTACTCCTCCTGTTGCTCCTTCTGCTGCAGCTGTTACTCCTCCTGTTGCTCCTTCTGCTGCAGCTGTTACTCCTCCTGTTACTCCTCCTGTTGCTCCTTCTGCTGCTGCTCCTTCTGCTACATGTCTTGATGCAGAGCCCACTGTTCTAACTATTCATGATTGCTGATTAAAGGAAAATATTATATACAAGTTTGTTGTAGTTCATAATGTGGTGATGAGGTGATGGAGGTGAAGCAGGAGGTGATGGAGGTGAAGCAGGAGGTGATGGAGGTGAAGCTGGAGAAATTATGACCTTAATTTCACCACAAGTCTCTGAAAAAGAAGAACACAAACATCATGCATTAAAACACAGCCCACATTTAGGATTCTTTTTACACTTCATATTCAATTAATACTATTTATTTGGGGCTTTGCAAAAAACTGGTTAAAAATAAAATACAGAAATCCTTACAGTATTTAATATTAGAGATACAAGCTTCACAGCAGGGGAAACAGAAGAATGATATGATAGAAATATACACACATAATCAAGTTATGAGCATGGCTAACCACTTTAAACCTGTGTTTGTGGAAGTGGGACCTTGTCCTCTGCAAATGTCTTATTCATGACAAACGAAACCTCTGTATAATGTGTGTTTACTATTTATTAGACTATTGTATGAAAAGGGCTTTATAATTATTCTTGGCCTATTCTATCATTTCATATGTCTAATATATACAGTTTTCCCAGTCTCAGTATGGGATTAAAAACGATATGCACAATCTATTTTATGTGTTAGCATACTATAGCTGCTGTGCTGCAGAGTGATTTTCCATGAAAACGTGACTATTTCCTCAGTGTAGCTTTAATATTTAATCAGTGGGTTTGTTTCTCCCTAAAAGATAAAACACAACATGATTTTTCTTGTTCAAAAACCGAATCTGAATGAACTAGCCTCGTAGCATTAGCTTTTCGGGACTGAGCTTATTTACAGCAGATAACAAGGTTAAATACACACATCTGTGGCAGATCTAACTTATGTCTGTGTTTTATCATAACAGTCGTGTTCATAACTCAACAGTAAAGTATAGCAGTACTTACTATAGACATAACTTCACAGTAAAGTATAGCAGTGCTTACCATAATGTTAGCTCCAGCAGGTCCGAGCTGTTGTTTACATGTTAATGCCGAACGGAGTTCTGCGCATGCGCGGCCGTGACTCGGCAAAAAGAAGGCAGCGAAGCATACATCAGATGCATCCTTCATATCTGCTCCAAAAGTGGCCGTTTCCATAGAGACGAAGTCATGATGCCTACGCTTGGCGAGCTCGCCAAGTGGTTTTGGACACCCCTGCAATAGCCGTCGCTTGCGGAAGTGACGTCACGATGCCTACATATCCACCCTACGCGGCCCGATGCCTACCGTTTTGGACACAGCCCTGGATCATGGGTTTTTGCTAAACGTGTTCATAACCACTACACCTCAACTATCCACCGTTTCATTAATATTGTCAGCACTGGGGAGGAAACTAGAAAACCAGAATATTAAAACACTAGAATCCTACTTTTATCTGGACATTGGTCTCTGCTTGTTTTGGACCAATGTGTTTTTTATCGTTGCATTTTCTGTGTTTGAACTGTTTGATTCTCTGATCTGTGATGGAGAATCGACAACTTTGTAAATACAGAAGAAAATGAACTGAGATTGAAAGCAGCATCAGTGGATTCTCTCATTTATGATACTGTTGTTGTTGTTGTTGTTGTTGTTGTTGTTGTTGTTGTTGTTCTTGTTGTTCTTGTTGTTCTTGTTGTTCTTGTTGTTGTTGTTCTTGTTGTTCTTGTTGTTGTTGTTCTTGTTGTTCTTGTTGATGTTGTTGATGTTGTTGTTGTTGTTGTTGTTGTTTTTGTTGTCGTCTGTTCTGTCTCACACACTCTGCTCTTCTGTCGGGCTTTTGGGATTGGAACAAACGGTTCCTTTGATTTGGATCACTGCTCACCGGTTTTGACTGAATGTGAGAAGGTAATTATCACATCTTCTTCACATCTGAGACTACGGTAATTACAGCACGAGCAGGAAACCAGCGCTTCTGCATTTGAGTCTGAGCGATCACAAAGAACATGGCCGTTTGGACATTACCAGAATCATTCCAGTGAACGACAAACACATTTCCCACCGTCACTTTTGCCACAATCTCACACTTTTCGTCCCAGACTTCTTCTCCTCCGTGTCGAGCTCAGCTGGTGTTTCCTGCAGCTCTTGAACCCAGCGCCGGGTCAGACGTGTCCAGAGACAAACGTGCTGCTTTCAGGGACACTCCCCGCGGTCGGACAGTCTGACCTACACTCCCCCAACATGGCGCCCGCTCTACGGGGCCAGGGTCAGGAGCAAGAAGAAGTCATGGGTCCTTCGGGGCCGCACCGGCTCTCGGCTCCTTCTGACCCCGTTGACGTCTGAAGTTGGAAGAAAAGTGGTATAATGGTGAAAAAGTCTCTAAATGATAGAGATGGAGCCGAGCGGCGCCGAGGTCACAGCCGCCTCAGGACGAGCAGGTTTATTGTGAGCCGAGTGAAGGAAGATTTCTTTACGCCTAGCTTTATTTGTAGATTTAATGTTCTATTTATGGGCTCTCACATTCACTGTGTTTTATGTCATTTCAGAACTATTGGAAGTGATTAAATTGGATTGACAGCACTTCACATCTCAGTATTTTTACACTTTGGAAGAGGGTCAAAGAACTGTCGAATCTGTAGATCAGCAGTGAAAACGACAGGACCACCCTCACTCAGCCAATCAGCTCCAAGCTCCAAATGGGACTGTATCGTTTTAAAAATAATCATAAGATATTGGCTTTTCAGACGCTCAAAGTCTCTTCACATCATGATCCTTTCTCTCCAAACACAGTGGGGACAAACTACTGTAGCCACAGCTGCCCTGGGGCAGACTGACAGAAGCCCCTCCCACCACCACCAACCACTCACACACACACCAGACTCATTCTAATGTGGGGGAAGTGTCTTGCCTAAGGACACAACCACAGTTTGGCACTTTACAGCCGCCCCACTGTGGCACCTGCTGTTCCCAGAGGTCTCCCATCACAGAAACATGTCCAAAAGACAATTTAATGTATTTATTTTGATTAAGTTATAACAATGGAAAAAGACCATGTTTAAACATTTACAGAACTTTGGAGACACTGTAACTGTCACATGTTTGATCCTCGGTGGAAAAGAGAAGACCGCCACATTTGGACTGTTACAAGACCCTTTCTGTTCGGATTATTTAGTTGTAAAAAGTCAGGAGAGGTGAGAAGTTTGTGCATGTGTTAAATGTCACGCTTAATGTGTCTTGGTTTAGTTTTGTGCTGTAATTGTCACCTGCTGAAGCTTGCTTTTGTCTACTTCCTGTTGTGAGACTGTCCTCGTGTGTGTCTCTGATGTGTGTCACTCTCTCAGGCCTAAATTAATTTGAACGACTGGAAACATCTGATATTTGTGGATCAGTAACACACAATCTGACTATTTCTGAGAGGGACCTTCACAGGCAATGCATTCTGGGATGTTGCAGATATAATACATAATCTCCTAATTAAGACAAGATAAGATAAGATAGAGTTTCTGGATCTCTGATGGAGAAATGTACGGGTCACATTGACACAGAATCACTCAGATTTGTGCAAAAGACAGAAGTGTGAAACATGTTAACGAAAAGGCCCTAGCAGTGCAGGTTTTCTCTCAGTCCTAGTTCATTAGTGACTTAAAGTGTCTTAAAGTGACTGAAGTGACCCTTTTCTTCTCAGCAACATCAGCCGTCTACGTCCTCCTCACCTTCAGAGCACTTCATAACCTCGCACCTCCACACCTGTCAGTTCTCCTCCTCACCTTCAGAGCACTTCATAACCTCGCACCTCCACACCTGTCAGTTCTCCTCCTCACCTTCAGAGCACTTCATAACCTGGCACCTCCACACCTGTCAGTTCTCCTCCTCACCTTCAGAGCACTTCATAACCTCGCACCTCCACACCTGTCAGTTCTCCTCCTCACCTTCAGAGCACTTCATAACCTCGCACCTCCACACCTGTCAGTTCTCCTCCTCACCTTCAGAGCACTTCATAACCTGGCACCTCCACACCTGTCAGTTCTCCTCCTCACCTTCAGAGCACTTCATAACCTCGCACCTCCACACCTGTCAGATCTCCTCCTCACCTTCAGAGCACTTCATGACCTGGCACCTCCACACCTGTCAGATCTCCTCCTCACCTTCAGAGCACTTCATAACCTCGCACCTCCACACCTGTCAGATCTCCTCCTCACCTTCAGAGCACTTCATGACCTGGCACCTCCACACCTGTCAGATCTCCTCCTCACCTTCAGAGCACTTCATGACCTGGCACCTCCACACCTGTCAGATCTCCTCCTCACCTTCAGAGCACTTCATAACCTGGCACCTCCACACCTGTCAGATCTCCTCCTCACCTTCAGAGCACTTCATGACCTGGCACCTCCACACCTGTCAGATCTCCTCCTCACCTTCAGAGCACTTCATAACCTCGCACCTCCACACCTGTCAGTTCTCCTCCTCACCTTCAGAGCACTTCATAACCTCGCACCTCCACACCTGTCAGATCTCCTCCTCACCTTCAGAGCACTTCATAACCTGGCACCTCCACACCTGTCAGATCTCCTCCTCACCTTCAGAGCACTTCATAACCTCGCACCTCCACACCTGTCAGTTCTCCTCCTCACCTTCAGAGCACTTCATAACCTCGCACCTCCA
The DNA here is from genome assembly GCA_964034765.1 of Knipowitschia caucasica. Classification (NCBI taxonomy): domain Eukaryota; kingdom Metazoa; phylum Chordata; class Actinopteri; order Gobiiformes; family Gobiidae; genus Knipowitschia; species Knipowitschia caucasica. The sequence continues at coordinate 8,017,199 of OZ035842.1, read as the reverse complement.
CACCTGTCAGATCTCCTCCTCACCTTCAGAGCACTTCATAACCTGGCACCTCCACACCTGTCAGATCTCCTCCTCACCTTCAGAGCACTTCATAACCTCGCACCTCCACACCTGTCAGATCTCCTCCTCACCTTCAGAGCACTTCATGACCTGGCACCTCCACACCTGTCAGATCTCCTCCTCACCTTCAGAGCACTTCATGACCTGGCACCTCCACACCTGTCAGATCTCCTCCTCACCTTCAGAGCACTTCATAACCTGGCACCTCCACACCTGTCAGATCTCCTCCTCACCTTCAGAGCACTTCATGACCTGGCACCTCCACACCTGTCAGATCTCCTCCTCACCTTCAGAGCACTTCATAACCTCGCACCTCCACACCTGTCAGTTCTCCTCCTCACCTTCAGAGCACTTCATAACCTCGCACCTCCACACCTGTCAGATCTCCTCCTCACCTTCAGAGCACTTCATAACCTGGCACCTCCACACCTGTCAGATCTCCTCCTCACCTTCAGAGCACTTCATAACCTCGCACCTCCACACCTGTCAGTTCTCCTCCTCACCTTCAGAGCACTTCATAACCTCGCACCTCCACACCTGTCAGATCTCCTCCTCACCTTCAGAGCACTTCATAACCTGGCACCTCCACACCTGTCAGATCTCCTCCTCACCTTCAGAGCACTTCATAACCTGGCACCTCCACACCTGTCAGATCTCCTCCTCACCTTCAGAGCACTTCATAACCTCGCACCTCCACACCTGTCAGTTCTCCTCCTCACCTTCAGAGCACTTCATAACCTCGCACCTCCACACCTGTCAGATCTCCTCCTCACCTTCAGAGCACTTCATAACCTCGCACCTCCACACCTGTCAGTTCTCCTCCTCACCTTCAGAGCACTTCATAACCTCGCACCTCCACACCTGTCAGATCTCCTCCTCACCTTCAGAGCACTTCATGACCTGGCACCTCCACACCTGTCAGTTCTCCTCCTCACCTTCAGAGCACTTCATGACCTGGCACCTCCACACCTGTCAGTTCTCCTCCTCACCTTCAGAGCACTTCATGACCTCGCACCTCCACACCTGTCAGTTCTCCTCCTCACCTTCAGAGCACTTCATAACCTCGCACCTCCACACCTGTCAGATCTCCTCCTCACCTTCAGAGCACTTCATAACCTCGCACCTCCACACCTGTCAGTTCTCCTCCTCACCTTCAGAGCACTTCATAACCTGGCACCTCCACACCTGTCAGTTCTCCTTCAGACACACCCTCCCACTCTGCTCCTCCTCTGCCTCTCTGCTCTCTGTCCCTGCAGCTAAAATGTCCTCGGCCCCAGGGCCTTCAGCCGCTCTGCCCCAGACTCTGGAATCATCTCTCCCAGACACTCGTGCAATAGTCTCCATCACCACAGTTAAATCTGGACTCAACACTGAGCTTTTCAGACGCGCCAATCCCACAGAATCCTCCACACTGTGTTTCTAATTTCTTTCTACAGAACTTCTGCCACTCCACACTGTATTTACTTCTGGGCCTTGTATTGTATCGTGTTTTTAATGTGTGTTTTATACTGTTTTTATGCTGCCTGTAAGGTGACTGTGGGAATTTTGAAAGGCGCCCACAAATGAAATGTGTTATTATTATTATTATTATTATTGTACAGTCTGACAGCGGAGGGGATAAAGGCCCTGTACTATATCTAAATATATTAATCTTTCATGTTATACAGTTTAGTTTTAAATGATCAGAGTTCGGCTGCGACACTGACTGCCATCAGGCTGTGAGTCCAGCAGTGGAACTTCTGAGTAGAAAAGGTCAAAAACATGGATATGGAGGAGTTAGGAAATAAGAAATGAAGTAGTTTCAAATCTGTCATCCTCATCGCTCTTTTTATACTTTTATCAAATCAGTTTTTTACAGTCCTGTTTTGGGCTGATGTCGTTTTACCTCCAATCAACATATTTCTCTTTTAACACATTCTCACTCTCTCCAGACTCTTTCCATCGAGTGTCTCTGTAACATCCAAAGAGCTCTCTCCCAAAAAGGCAGAAGCAAAAGAGTCTGATACAGAAATAACGAGGTCCTCCACAAATCCCTGTTTTTAGTTCTTCTGAAACTCTTCTTTAACCGGTCGCTTCAAAGAACAGCACAAAGTGGGTCATTAGACATTTGGGCGACTCTCAGGACTGAGACTGAGAGGACGTCACATCTGCTCCAAGTTAGAGGTTTTAACTGGGCCAGGAGAGTCCGGGCCAGGTGAGTCCAAACCAGGTGAGTCCGAGCCAGGTGAGTCTGGACCGCACTACTCTGG
>OZ035842.1:7984890-8009890 GCA_964034765.1 Knipowitschia caucasica | reverse complement strand
TATCACCAGAATGATTGACAGTTGAGAGGACCAATAGTCTTGATGATCCACCTGGAAGTTAAACATCTGCTAACACTTTACATTAGCCCTCACTAATTAACAGCTCATACAGTGTTAATGAGTGTATCCAGGGAACACACTGGGATGTCTGTGTGTTGAGAAGGACTCGTTTTCATGTTTTTTTGTTTAAATTCAGTAAACATGTGGCCAAAAGTGGTACTGCAGCCTCTCCCACTCTCCCTGACTCAGGTTGCCAGATATGCAGACGAATCCAGCTGGGACCATAACAGCTGAATAGACAAGAGTTTTGTCAACAACAAATCTATAACCAACACCTTTTTCACAATGATAGAAATCCTGTTTTATTACTTGTTTTGTCGTTAATGATTTGAGAATCATAACGAGACCTTTTTTAGTTCTGCACCAGGAGGGCGGGACATTGAAGTGAAAACAATAACAAGATTGAAGAAATGAAACAGAAAATACATTGGTTTGGTCCATAAGGAGCCACAAGTGTTGATGAATGTCCATGAATGTGAACTGTCTCGGATCATCCCCACAGTCCTGTCAGTAAGACCACACAGACTCACAGACTCCTGCATCAACAAGAACCAGCTGTAAACCAGTGAGAGACGTGAGAAACCTCGAGGAGAATCAAAAATGGACAAAGATTATCCAAAACAACACATTATATCTCTCCATCTCCTCTTCATCTTTCCCTCCCGAGTCCACTCCGGTCTGGATCCCGTGTCCTTGGGAGAGTCGGGCGCCTGCTGCACTGTGGAATGATCACTTTCCCATTAATGCACATTCATATTTATGCGCAGGATGTGTTCTTGTGATGAGAGCGCGGACAGCTCGGTGCTCGACCCGCTGGCCCTGAGCCACTCCTCTGAATATGGATGAGTCCCGGAGCAAAGCACTCATTAGACTGCTCCACCACCACCGCCGTCCTCCACGGAGCCGCCATCCAGACCTGCCCCACCCTCTGAGCAGCTGTCAAACGCCTGGGACCCAACCTGGCAACCCGACAGACCACACACACGCAGTTAAAGAAGAGTGTTTGGGTTATGTGTGTGTTGACAAAGTATTTTTATCTGTAGCACGTCCTCTCTGTTCTTCAGGGAATCTTTGTTTTGGTCAAACGTAAAAAGAAACTATTTTCAGAACTATTTTCTAAACAACAAACTGATTACAAAGAGCAGTCTGTAATCTGCACCTTTAGTGGTCATTACAGAGGCAAACCACCTGCTGGGATCAGATAGAAACAGTACAAACTCTTTTTCATGATGTGTTGAAACATACACCAGTGATAGAGACCTCCCATGGACTCCACGTTGGTTCTGGTGTCATTGAATGGATTTAATTAAGTATTAGCTTATTAGCTTGAATTAGCTTCTGTGGTGTAGGAGTCTATGAAGCCATAGCAAATGTGAATCTACAATTTTGTCCATTTACATATTTGATGTAATATTATAAGCGTCCAATAAGGATGATCCATAGACACATGATTCAATGACATTTAAAAACATCGGCCCCGGCTCCTCATTTGAACTCTTTGATTCTCAGATCTATGTGGGAAAAACAGTTCTCCAAGAAAACTGCTGTTGTGATTGATCCACAAATAAATTAATAGTGAAAACATGTCGGCACCTAAAGGATTTTTAGATATTACTCTGCTGACCTGGCAACCCTCCAGAGCACACCAACAGACTGGAAAGAACCTGGCAACCCTCCAGAGCACACCTACAGACTGGGAAGAACCTGGCAACCCTCCAGCGCACACCAACAGACTGGGAAGAACCTGGCAACCCTCCAGAGCACACCTACAGACTGGGAAGAACCTGGCAACCCTCCAGCCTCAGTTATAAACACAGACTCTACTGCAGACATCAGTGGGAGTCGGTGGAGAAGCTCTCGTGGTGGGATTGAACCCACAACCTTCAGGCTCAAAGGCCAATGCTCTTCCAACTGAGCCCCGACTTCATAACATCTTCCTGCTGCCAGTCAGTGTCCTCTGCAGCTGCGTTTTCCACTGTACGCATGGCTTTTTACAGCTGCAGCAGCACTCACACATACATCAAATGTGTTGAGGGCCTTTGAACTGTGCTTACAATGAGGAAAGCATGTCTATATTGGTGGAGCTGAAGTTGGCTGACTGACACTGAGGACTTGTTTGAATGAGTTTGTAAGGCACAAAGTGACAGAACATTTAGTGAAGGGGAAGAAATGTATGTTTGCTTGTTTTTACCCCTCCATCCTCAGAGTTTGCTTCAGTTCATGAACAGACCAAAGTAAATGTCTGCTTTTGAATGACATGAGGGACATAATCACATACTGTCTGTTAATATTGAGAATAGGCCTAAATATTGTAATCCTATCAAATCGTCACACTTTGGTCGATTCCCTGATAACACAAAGACTGTTCTCTCTCTTCATCTGTAGAACCATGAAAAAAAGATCCATTGCTTCCTCCACATTGTGAGCGTTGTGAATGCTGCAGGAGGAGGCTGCGCTGGCCACACATCTGTCACAGAGGATACTGCCCCAGGACATAAACACGACTGCAGCAGCTGCTCTCACTGCATCAGCATCGCTCTGAGCAGATGTTAGCCACAAAACACAAAGAAGAAGAAGAACGGACGAAAGAAAGCGTTGGCATAAAACTAAGTACTAGTGGAACCAGTTTGGGGGCAGGTCCCAGCTCCAAAAGGTCCATGAACACGTGCACTGACAAACTGTAATCCCACCCCGGGCCTGTGGGGGTGTACCCAGAAAGAGAATTAACCAATGCTTTTGTATGGAGTCTTCTTATGTCTCAAAAACAGCTTTATGGGATGGTCCAAAAGTGGGTCTTGGTCCAAAAGTGGGTCTTGGTCCAAAAGTGGGTCTTGGTCCAAAAGTGGGTCTTGGTCCTAAAGTGGGTCTTGGTCCAAAAGTGGTTCTTGGTCCAAAAGTGGGTCTTGGTCCAAAAGTGGTTCTTGGTCCAAAAGTGGGTCTTGGTCCAAAAGTGGTTCTTGGTCCAAAAGTGGTTCTTGGTCCTGTTTGTTCCAGATGCTGTCTGAGGGGAGTATATGTCTAGTTTAGTCGCTGTGGACTTTTGAATGCACTTGTTAAATACACACACACACCAGAATCATACAAGGCGTGTGTGTGCGTGTGTGTGTGTGTAAGTAAGTAATGTTTATTTATATAGCGCCTTTCTCAGACCAGAGTCAAAGCGGTTTACAATTGTTGGGCATTAGCCTCTCACTCCACACAGAGATGGGAGCGGGGCCAGTACAGGAGGCACCTGTCAAAGTAAATGATACACTCTCCTCTGCCATCACAACCTCTGTTGGAGCCCCCCAGGGCTGTGTAAGCTCAGCTCTGTTGTTCACCATACACACCGACGATTGTCGAACTACTTCAAACTATCAACACATCTTCAAATATTCGGATGACACGGTCCTGGTGACCCTTCTGTCAAATACTGACAGTCCTGGGCTGCACCAGCAGGGCATAGACAAGGTTGTGATTTGGAGCAAAAACAACGCTCTGGAAATAAACACCAAAAAAACAGAGGAGGTGGTATTTAGTTTAAACCCAGTAACCACAGCTCCCACTATCATCAACAACGAGCCAATCAAACAGGTGGAGTCATTCAAATATCTGGGTGTGGTCTTAGACTGTTCCTTGTCTTGGAAACACCACATTGACTTCATCTGTAAAAAGACTGCGGTCTTTTGGAGCGTCTCGTCAGGTGTTGCTTCTGTTCTTCACTTCTGTGATTCTCAGTGTCCTGCAGTACTGTAACGCTGTGTGGTACAGCTGTCTCTCTGTCACTGCTAAATCTGGACTGAGACACTTGATTAAAATCTGCTCAAAGATTGTAGGATAGCCCCTGGATGGACTGTACGAGGCTGCATACCATAGCAACACACTGCGACTGGCTAAGAACATCACTTCAGACCCCGGCCATGTTCTGAACCTCGAATATGCGCTGTTACCATCAGGGCGGCGGTACCGTGTGCCACATTTTAATAAAGTCAGGTTGAGGAACTCCTTTGTCCATCAGTCCATCCTGAAGCTAAACGAGGATCTTAAGTCATAAAATCAAAGTGTGTTATGGCGAGCGGACAATTGTTTATAATGTCTTTGTGAATTGTCTTATACCTGTATGTCTTGTTTGTATTTTTACGGAGCTGCTGAACTGCAAAACAAATTTCGGATCCTTGTATCTGACAATAAAGCATTTATCTATCTATCTACCTATTGGACATGTTTTTAGTGCTAGGGGAAACTGGAGTACCCGAAGGAAACCTAAGCAGACACGGGGAGAACATGCAAACTCCACTCAGAAAGGCCCTGTTCCAACCAGGATTCGAACCCAGGACCTTCTTGCTGAGAGGCGAGAGTGCTAACCACTCAGCCACCATGCCACCCACCTGTGTATGTGTGTGACTCTCTGCCTGTATGTGTGTATTTGTGTGACTCTCTCCCTGTGTGTGTGTGTTTGTGTGACTCTCTGCCTGTGTGTGTGTGTTTGTGTGACTCTCTGCCTGTGTGTTTGTGTTTGTGTGACTCTCTCCCTGTGTGTGTGTGTTTGTGTGACTCTCTGCCTGTGTGTGTGTGTTTGTGTGACTCTCTCCCTGTGTGTGTGTGTTTGTGTGACTCTCTGCCTGTATGTGTGTATTTGTGTGACTCTCTCCCTGTGTGTGTGTGTTTGTGTGACTCTCTGCCTGTGTGTGTGTGTTTGTGTGACTCTCTGCCTGTATGTGTGTATTTGTGTGACTCTCTCCCTGTGTGTGTGTGTTTGTGTGACTCTCTGCCTGTGTGTGTGTGTTTGTGTGACTCTCTGCCTGTGTGTGTGTGTTTGTGTGACTCTCTGCCTGTGTGTGTGTGTTTGTGTGACTCTCTGCCTGTGTGTGTGTGTTTGTGTGACTCTCTGCCTGTGTGTGTGTGTGTGTGTGTGTGTGTTTGGCTGGCCTGTGTGTGTGTGTGTTGGTTTGATGGTGTGTGTGTGTGTGTTGATTTGATGGCCTGTGTGTGTGTGTGTGTTGGTTTGATGGCCTGTGTGTGTGTGTGTTGGTTTGATGGTGTGTGTGTGTGTGTGTGTTGGTTTGATGGTGTGTGTGTGTGTGTTGGTTTGATGGCCCTCGTCAGGACCGAGCCTCTCTCCTGCCGTTTCTTTAATGGCTGCAGTTTGAGTGCTTCTCTGGAGTTTTCAGACGTGTTTCTCGCAGATGGAGGCAGCGACACGGCGCCAACACACGACCACTGAGTATTTTTAGATCCGCCGTCGTCATCGCGTTTGGTTTGGACGCATGAGATGAGCGGCAGAACCGTCACTGCACCATAACGGTATTTTTAATTATTATTAGCCCTTAAATCTGAAAGTACAAACATGAGTTTATCGTCACAATCAGTGCTACAGTGTTAGCTTTTATCTTTAATACATGTTATAACGGGTGAATATAAATGAAATACTGTATATCAACACTAAAGGCTATCTGCTGCAAGTAAACAGTCTGTTGCTATGGTAACTAGGACTTGGTCTATGCTGAGTTTGCTCTGAACCAGTTTAGGACCAAGATGTATTTATTATTTTATTTATCTATTTGTCTCTCCGGGTTTCCATCCATCGTCCCAAACTCGCCTCCACAAACACACTCTCACTCACCCTGGACTATTGCACATGTTTTTAGTAATAGGGGAAACCGGAGAACCCGGAGGGAACCTACACAGACGCGGGGAGAACGTGCAAACTCCACACGGGAAGGTCTGGAGATGGGATCGAACCCATGACCTTGTTGTTGTGAAACACAAGCGTTGACCACTGCACCACCGTGATCGATCATTTCATAAACTTCATAAGATAGAAACACAGGGTCCAGTCTCCACAGGGTCCAGTCCACAGGGTCCAGTCCACAGGGTCCAGGCTCCACAGGGTCCAGTCCACAGGGTCCAGTCTCCACAGGGTCCAGTCTCCACAGGGTCCAGTCCACAGGGTCCAGTCCACAGGGTCCAGTCTCCACAGGGTCAAGTCTCCACAGGGTCCAGTCTCCGCAGGGTCCAGTCTCCACAGGGTCCAGTCCACAGGGTCAAGTCTCCACAGGGTCCAGTTCACAGGGTCCAGTCTCCACGGGGTCCAGTCTACACAGGGTCCATTCTCCACAGGGTCCAGTCCACAGGGTCCAGTCTCCACAGGGTCCAGTCTCCACAGGGTCCAGTCTCCACAGGGTCCAGTTTCCACAGGGTCCAGTCCACAGGGTCCAGTCCAGTCTCCACATGGACCAGTCCACAGGGTCCAGTCTCCACAGGGTCCAGTCTCCACAGGGTCCAGTCCACAGGGTCCAGTCCACAGGGTCCAGTCTCCACAGGGTCAAGTCTCCACAGGGTCCAGTCTCCGCAGGGTCCAGTCTCCACAGGGTCCAGTCCACAGGGTCAAGTCTCCACAGGGTCCAGTTCACAGGGTCCAGTCTCCACGGGGTCCAGTCTACACAGGGTCCATTCTCCACAGGGTCCAGTCCACAGGGTCCAGTCTCCACAGGGTCCAGTCTCCACAGGGTCCAGTCTCCACAGGGTCCAGTTTCCACAGGGTCCAGTCCACAGGGTCCAGTCCAGTCTCCACATGGACCAGTCCACAGGGTCCAGTCTCCACAGGGTCCAGTCCACAGGGTCCAGTCTCCACAGGGTCCAGTCTCCACAGGGTTCAGTCCACAGGGTCCAGTCCACAGGGTCCAGTCTCCACAGGGTTCAGTCCACAGGGTCCAGTCTCCACAGGGTCCAGTCCACAGGGTCCAGTCTCCACAGGGTCCAGTCCACAGGGTCCAGTCTCCACAAGGTCCAGTCCACAGGGTCCAGTCCACAGGGTCCAGTCCTCACTTTTGCCAAAATGGCGACGGGGGCTGGAAAATGTGAAAAACACATTTGTGCGTTAGCTGCATTAGCCTCATTCATTTAACGAGTACATTCTAAAGTCCACAGTGACTAAACTAGACTGGTCCAAAAACATATACTCCCCTCAGACAGAATCTGGAACCAAGAGGACCACGAACCACTTTTGGACCAAGAGCCACTTTTGGACCAAGAACCACTTTTGGACCATCCCGTAAAGGTGTTTGAGAGGTAATAAGATGCTATATGCTAGCTTTGGCTAATTCTTACTCCGGGTCCGCCCCCACAGGCCCGGGGTGGTATTGCAGCATGTCAGCGCACGTCTTTTTGGACCTTTTTGAGCCGGGACCCGCCCACACTGGTCCCCCTGATGAAGTCACCTGTGAGCTTCTAAAAGGAGGTGACTCCGCCCACAGGGTTGGCCCACAATATAAAATGGCTGACTGAGACACGCCTCTTCTACAGGTATGAAACACATGACAAGTGGCATTAAAATGGACACCCCACTTCATCACATTTAGAAATAGATCTATGAACAACAAAAAGAATGAATTGTGATAACTTATTGATACTTATAATTTTATGTCTTTTTTTTGTAGTTCCCATAAAAACAGAATGTTCCTCTAAGAATGAGGCCACAGAAGAGAGCGCTGTCAGGTTTCCATGTGACAAGGAAAGAAAACAGAACCAGATCTGTTAAATATTTTTGACCCAAAGAATCAAAATAATTGTGAAACTAAAACTTCTGACCCAATCATCCCAAACAAACCTCCAGCTCTTTCTGTCACTTCTGAAAGTATCTCAGTATTGAATGTTTGCGGTAATGGAGACGATGTGTTTACGCCTCAGTCTTTACAAAAGTTAATTGATATTTCTTCTTAGTTTCTGCTGAAAACATAAAGTGTTGTAATCTGCACCAAAACACATCTGTGGGATTGGCACCTGGCCCAGACGACGTATTAAAATCCAATATGAGCCGTCTGCAAGTAACCGGCAAACACCACACATCCCATAATGCTCTGCCATATCCCACCGTCTCCCACGGCAACAGGCATATTTCCCCAAAGCCAAAATCTCATATCCTGCTCCTCGTTCGTCGTCTTTATTATTACAACATCAGGAGCACGTTGGAAAAAACACGATTGGAAATGAATTATGATGCCATGAAAATCTGACGACGCAGTGAGGCTAAAAACAAGGATCTGATTATGACAAACTTTAAAACATGAACAATTAATGAGGCAAAAACTGTCGAAAGATTCACTGCATTTAATCCATAAATATAAAACTTATAGAAGTCATTTATTATAGAGCGCAGCTGTGAAGGCCTCGGTCAAAGATAACCAATCACTCTGACCACGTTTCTCTGAAACTCACCAAATAGTTTAAACTTAAAACAATCATTTAAATCTGTTTTTTAGTCTAAAGGTGAGGTACGTAACTTTGTACATAGATAATACATAGATTGTCCCAACATAGAGCAAGAGACAAAGAGAGTTAGTCCAATTATAATAATAAATTAGTTTTATACAGTCCCTCTCAAAGCGATGTGTTTTCTCTCCTGCTGTGGCTCTTCTCACAAACCTACTGCCAAGGCCGATAACATGGACTCTAAAACAAACCCTAACTTTTACAGCTATACCCAGCTACAGAACGTGGACCAGTGGCCGCTGAGCGTGGACAGGTCCGGTGCAGGACTGGAGCCCTCCCAGGCGGGTCGGGCGGGGCAGTCCGCGGGTGTAGATAGATAATGTGTCTGATCCAAACTGTCTGTGACATGTTACTGCTCTCTGCTGTTTATTCTACTGTTTGTCGCACCGCGCCGTAAAGATGGCGCCGTAAAGATGGCGCTGTAAAGATGGCGCTGTGGCAATAGCTCTCGTGTGTGTCGTCTTCTCTGTCTGCTGCACACTGGGGTAGTCTTGCACAGTTTTTCCAATGTGGTTTTACTGCAAATAAATCGGAATTCTTTCTCTCCAAACACTGTGGTGATAAACTATTACTGTAGCCACAGCTGCCCTGGGGCACACTGACAGAAGTGAGGCAACCAGTCTGTGCCATCGGCCCCTCCCACCACCACCAACCGGTCACACACACACCAGACTGGTCTGTCTCTCATGTATGTATAGAGATATCTCACGTGACGTCACGATGCCTCGAACTCGCGGGGCATCCGCCATACTGGAGGACAAGCAAACGCTGTATGATAGTGGCGTGCAGCCGGGACCGCATAAACATGTTCAACATTTTTGCCGTTTTTGGCTGCAGCAAAAGGAGAGACAGGGAAAATAAGTTGTGTTACCGACTGCCAGCCGTCCTTACTTCACACGGCTCAAAAACAGAAGACATCTCAAAGAAACGAGAGAGAAATGGCACAACCATACGCAACAACAAAAAACTAATAGCCCCCAGAGCGCCCGAATATGCTCGGATCATTTCATTTCTGCTAAGTGAAATCAATTTGATGGCGGATTTAGTGTTATTCCAAAACAAACAGAAGTTTAAGGATAAAACATATCTGTCTGACTGCAACGTGGGGTTGCTCCATAGACAGTAGCTTAGCTTGTAGCATAGCTGTTATATATTTGGTCTCACACAGGACCTCACCCGGCTCACAGGGTATCTGACTTACCGAAGGCCAGCAGACATGTGAACGACTGAGCCGTGCTCCAGGGTGCCCCGTACTAGTATTTATTAATAAAATATACGGCTCCTCACAGTAGACGCCGAAAGCTCCATTGATTTGAATGTAATCTCATTATTTCCACTGCAGTGTAGCCACACATAGATCAATGGTGTAACAATAAACACATTAAATGTTAATCGGAGAATACATTATACATATACATTCTTAATACACGTGCACAGAGGTTTTCAGAATTTTCTGTTCACGTTTTCATGAAAAAACACTGTTTTAATGCGACAATATGCGACCGCGGTAAACCTGGATGTAACGATAAACATTAATAATACATTTTAGGATGCATTTTCAGAGGATCTGATTCATGAATTTAGGTTGAGTATATATTTGGGTCACTAACTGCAGAAGTTTCAAATTCTCTGTTCAGTTTTCATGTAGTTCGAGAGAGTTCTAGTTTTGAACGTCCAGTTATAGATAGCAAGCAGGGCTGTTACTCGCCGAGGTTGTCCTCCAGTATGGCTGCCGTGGCTGCTAGTCACGTGACCGTAGGATCCCTCTATACGGTCTGTTGTTCATGTATGTATATGGTCTGTTGTTCATGTATGTATATGGTCTGTTGTTCATGTATGTATACGGTCTGTTGTTCATGTATGTATACGGTCTGTTGTTCATGTATGTATACGGTCTGTTGTTCATGTATGTATACGGTCTGTTGTTCATGTATGTATATGGTCTGTTGTTCATGTATGTATACGGTCTGTTGTTCATGTATGTATACGGTCTGTTGTTCATGTATGTATATGGTCTGTTGTTCATGTATGTATATGGTCTGTTGTTCATGTATGTATACGGTCTGTTGTTCATGTATGTATACGGTCTGTTGTTCATGTATGTATACGGTCTGTTGTTCATGTATGTATACGGTCTGTTGTTCATGTATGTATATGGTCTGTTGTTCATGTATGTATACGGTCTGTTGTTCATGTATGTATATGGTCTGTTGTTCATGTATGTATATGGTCTGTTGTTCATGTATGTATATGGTCTGTTGTTCATGTATGTATACGGTCTGTTGTTCATGTATGTATAGGGTCTGTTGTTCATGTATGTATACGGTCTGTTGTTCATGTATGTATATGGTCTGTTGTTCATGTATGTATACGGTCTGTTGTTCATGTATGTATATGGTCTGTTGTTCATGTATGTATATGGTCTGTTGTTCATGTATGTATATGGTCTGTTGTTCATGTATGTATACGTCTGTTGTTCATGTATGTATACGGTCTGTTGTTCATGTATGTATATGGTCTGTTGTTCATGTATGTATACGGTCTGTTGTTCATGTATGTATATGGTCTGTTGTTCATGTATGTATACGGTCTGTTGTTCATGTATGTATACGGTCTGTTGTTCATGTATGTATACGGTCTGTTGTTCATGTATGTATACGGTCTGTTGTTCATGTATGTATACGGTCTGTTGTTCATGTATGTATATGGTCTGTTGTTCATGTATGTATATGGTCTGTTGTTCGTGTATGTATACGGTCTGTTGTTCATGTATGTATATGGTCTGTTGTTCATGTATGTATACGGTCTGTTGTTCATGTATGTATATGGTCTGTTGTTCGTGTATGTATACGGTCTGTTGTTCATGTATGTATACGGTCTGTTGTTCATGTATGTATACGGTCTGTTGTTCATGTATGTATACGGTCTGTTGTTCATGTATGTATACGGTCTGTTGTTCATGTATGTATACGGTCTGTTGTTCATGTATGTATACGGTCTGTTGTTCATGTATGTATACGGTCTGTTGTTCATGTATGTATACGGTCTGTTGTTCATGTATGTATACGGTCTGTTGTTCATGTATGTATACGGTCTGTTGTTCATGTATGTATACGGTCTGTTGTTCGTGTATGTATACGGTCTGTTGTTCATGTATGTATATGGTCTGTTGTTCATGTATGTATACGGTCTGTTGTTCATGTATGTATACGGTCTGTTGTTCATGTATGTATACGGTCTGTTGTTCATGTATGTATACGGTCTGTTGTTCATGCATGTATACGGTCTGTTGTTCATGTATGTATACGGTCTGTTGTTCATGTATGTATACGGTCTGTTGTTCATGTATGTATATGGTCTGTTGTTCGTGTATGTATATGGTCTGTTGTTCATGTATGTATATGGTCTGTTGTTCATGTATGTATACGGTCTGTTGTTCGTGTATGTATATGGTCTGTTGTTCATGTATGTATATGGTCTGTTGTTCGTGTATGTATACGGTCTGTTGTTCATGTATGTATACGGTCTGTTGTTCATGTATGTATATGGTCTGTTGTTCATGTATGTATACGTCTGTTGTTCATGTATGTATACGGTCTGTTGTTCATGTATGTATACGGTCTGTTGTTCATGTATGTATATGGTCTGTTGTTCATGTATGTATATGGTCTGTTGTTCATGTATGTATACGGTCTGTTGTTCATGTATGTATATGGTCTGTTGTTCATGTATGTATATGGTCTGTTGTTCGTGTATGTATATGGTCTGTTGTTCATGTATGTATATGGTCTGTTGTTCGTGTATGTATACGGTCTGTTGTTCATGTATGTATACGGTCTGTTGTTCATGTATGTATATGGTCTGTTGTTCATGTATGTATACGTCTGTTGTTCATGTATGTATACGGTCTGTTGTTCATGTATGTATATGGTCTGTTGTTCATGTATGTATACGGTCTGTTGTTCATGTATGTATATGGTCTGTTGTTCATGTATGTATATGGTCTGTTGTTCATGTATGTATACGTCTGTTGTTCATGTATGTATACGGTCTGTTGTTCATGTATGTATATGGTCTGTTGTTCATGTATGTATACGGTCTGTTGTTCATGTATGTATACGGTCTGTTGTTCATGTATGTATATGGTCTGTTGTTCATGTATGTATAGGGTCTGTTGTTCATGTATGTATACGGTCTGTTGTTCATGTATGTATACGTCTGTTGTTCATGTATGTATACGATCTGTTGTTCATGTATGTATATGGTCTGTTGTTCATGTATGTATATGGTCTGTTGTTCATGTATGTATATGGTCTGTTGTTCATGTATGTATATGGTCTGTTGTTCATGTATGTATATGGTCTGTTGTTCATGTATGTATATGGTCTGTTGTTCATGTATGTATACGGTCTGTTGTTCATGTATGTATATGGTCTGTTGTTCATGTATGTATATGGTCTGTTGTTCATGTATGTATATGGTCTGTTGTTCATGTATGTATACGGTCTGTTGTTCATGTATGTATACGGTCTGTTGTTCATGTATGTATATGGTCTGTTGTTCATGTATGTATACGGTCTGTTGTTCATGTATGTATACGGTCTGTTGTTCATGTATGTATATGGTCTGTTGTTCATGTATGTATACGGTCTGTTGTTCATGTATGTATACGGTCTGTTGTTCATGTATGTATATGGTCTGTTGTTCATGTATGTATACGGTCTGTTGTTCATGTATGTATACGGTCTGTTGTTCATGTATGTATAGGGTCTGTTGTTCATGTATGTATATGGTCTGCTGTCATCTTCTCTGGGCCCCTACCTAGCACTAGCAGTGCAGAAGCATTCAGCAGACACTCGGCTTTCAACCGCTGGCTGTCTGGCTGGTGCCCTCGAAGTGGTGTTGTTCATGTTGACAATTGGAGTGCCTTTTGGGGAAAGCCCGGTCTCATCCGCTCGGATGATATCCACCCAACGTTGGCGGGTACATCCCTTTTGGCTAAGAATTTGGCCCTGGCTCTAAACTGTTCTGCTCGGCTCAAATGACGGTGCAGAACTGAGGCCCGGGTGCAGAGCTGCTCTGCCACAACCTCTGAGCCCCCATCTGTTCAGTTACTAGCCTCAGAAGCTAGTC
Source organism: Knipowitschia caucasica (assembly GCA_964034765.1). NCBI lineage: Eukaryota > Metazoa > Chordata > Actinopteri > Gobiiformes > Gobiidae > Knipowitschia > Knipowitschia caucasica. Next base: position 7,996,447 of record OZ035842.1, on the reverse strand, counting down.
AGATAAAAACTGTGTGTGCATGTGTGTGTGTGCCTGTGTGTGCTCAGTTACTAGCCTCAGACCCTAGTCAGATTGAAACTGTGTGTGTTCCCCGCTTGAAGTCTAAAGCACTATATGCGAGGAAATCTGACCTAGGTGTCAGACACAGTAACTTAATAAAAGTTCAGACAGACAGAAATAGTTCTAACAGTAGGGTTGTTAAATGTGGTTTAATGAACGTCAGATCAATCTCGTCTAAATCGCTTCTCATAAACGAACTTATTATAGACAAGGGCTTGGATCTGTTAGCGCTCTCGGAGACTTGGCTCCAACAGGACGAGTACGTTAGATTGAATGAGTGCACTCCTCCGACGCATGTTAACTACCAGAAAGCCAGAGCTACAGGTCGCGGCGGTGGTGTTGCGATTATATCACACACCAACTTGGTTCTTAGTCCCAAAACCAACAACGCTTTTCACTCGTTTGAAAACTTAACACTTTCAATCACCTGTCCTGGGTGGAGAAAACAAAAAGCAGTACTATTTATAGTTTTATACCGACCTCCTGGTCCTTACAGCGAGTTCCTAACAGAATTCTCTGACTTCATTTCAAACCTAGTTTTGGAATGGGAAAACATAGTTATAGCTGGAGACTTCAATATACATGTGGACGACAGCACTGACAGCTTAAACAAAGCTTTCAGCGCCGTACTAGATGGTGTTGGTTTTACTCAGAATGTCGAGGAACCTACTCACATTCATAACCACACCTTGGACCTTGTCCTGACCTACGGCTGTGATGTCTCCAATGTTGACATCCAGCGTCAAAGCTCGTTGCTGTCTGACCATTTCTTGATCACGTTTGATCTCGCTTTGGAGGACTTTCCTGTCCCGCAAGATAAAACCATAATGAAAAGAACCTTAAATGATAAATCTATCACAAGGTTCAAAGAACTAATACAGCCTATGTTGAATACTGCTGCAGGTGAACCTGTTCACAGCAGCTGCAGTCCCTCAGTCATCGACCAAACGGTGGGCAACACTATGGAGTCTTTAAAATCTGCATTAAATGCAGCAGCTCCTTTAAAACAGAAAACCATTAGGATTAGATCATCGTCGCCCTGGTACAGTGTTCAACTCCACACTTTAAAACAGGACGTCAGAAAATTGGAGAGGCTATATCGCCACTCCCACTCGGAGCCTGTCCACAGGGAGTGGAAAGCAGGTCTCCGAAACTACAAGAAGGCCCTTCGCGGGGCTCGAACTCAATACTATTCAACTTTAATAGAAGCGAATAAAAACAACAGTAGATTTTTGTTTGGTACCGTCGCTAAACTCACAAACTGCCATAGCGCAATCGAGCCTAAAATTCCAAGCTCACTGAGCAGTGTCGACTTTCTCCACTTCTTTAATAATAAAATTACATCCATCCGTGACAAGCTGGAGGAGGTTGCTCCTGCTGTTAGTGGTGGACAGGTTGAAGCGGCATACGTGACTTCCCACTTAGACTCTTCAGTGGGCCTTAATAAATTCATGGCTGTGAGCCAAGCAGAGGTGATCTCTGTGGTCACATCCTCAAAAGCCTCAACTTGCATGTTAGACGCAGTCCCGACATGGCTCTTCAAAGACATACTTCCTTTGATAATTGAGCCTATCGTAAATATAATAAACGCATCCATACAATGTGGCTATGTCCCACAAGCTTTTAAAACCGCGGTAATCAAACCCCTTCTGAAGAAAACAAACCTGGACCCAGAAATACTTACAAACTACAGACCGATCTCGAACCTCACTTTTATATCTAAAATCCTGGAAAAACTTATAGCTGAGCAGCTCCGCTGCCACCTGCAGGAAAATGATATGTTTGAAGTCTTTCAATCAGGATTCAGAGCTCATCATAGCACTGAAACGGCACTAGTCAAAGTCACAAATGACTTACTACTAGCTGCCGATAATGGACAAGTGTCAGTGCTGGTCCTACTGGACCTTAGTGCTGCATTTGACACAATAGACCACAGCATTCTACTGCAGAGGCTAGAATGTGATATAGGTCTTAGAGGAACAGCCCTTGGCTGGTTTAAATCCTATTTATCAGATCGATATCACTTCGTCAATGTGAATCAGGACTCGTCGCCTTATTCTGGAGTGGAATTCGGTGTGCCGCAGGGTTCGGTACTCGGACCGATTCTTTTTACTCTCTACATGCTGCCATTAGGAAACATTGTTAAAAAGCATGGAATTAATTTCCACTGCTATGCAGATGACACACAGCTTTATCTGTCGATGAAGCCTAATCAGACAGATCAGCTAGAAAAGCTCAGTGCCTGCATAAAGGACCTTAAAATGTGGATGACTCTTAACTTCCTACTTCTCAACCCGGAGAAGACAGAAGTGATCCTACTCGGTCCGAAGCGCCTGCGTGACTCCCTCACTAACCAGATGGTTACTCTCAATAATGTCAGTATAATACCCAGTAACACTGTGAGGAATCTTGGAGTCATTTTTGACCAAGAACTCTCCTTCAAGGCTTATATAAGCCAAGCAACTAAAACGGCGTACTTCCACTTACGGAACATCGCTAAAATTAGGAATTTCCTTCCTAAAAGTGACGCGGAAAAACTCATTCACGCGTTTGTCACCTCAAGGCTCGACTACTGTAACGCTTTACTGGCAGCGTGCCCTAAAGCCTCTTTGAAGAGCTTCCAGCTCGTTCAGAATACAGCAGCTAGGATCTTAACAGGTACCAAAAGGAGGGAGCACATAACTCCGGTGTTAAAATCACTCCACTGGCTCCCTGTGGAGTACAGAATAAAGTTTAAAATCCTACTCTTAACATATAAAGCCATAAATGGCTTGGCTCCTTCTTATCTCCAAGACACGTTAGTGTCGTATCAACCAAGTCGAGCGTTGCGCTCACAAAACGCCAGACGTCTGGTGGTCCCTAAGGTCTCAAAGGTCACTGTTGGTGGCAGAGCATTTAGCTACCAAGCTCCTTTACTGTGGAATCAGCTTCCCATTTATGTTAAGGAAGCAGATACGGTCTCCACATTCAAGGCCAGGCTTAAAGCACTTTACTTTAATTTAGCATATAATTAGGTAATATATAATATGTAGTGTATATATTATATATATATGCTGTATTATGTTATATATTATGTTATATATTATTCAATAATGTTTGTGTTTATGTTGTATATTATGTTATATATTATGCTGTATGTTATTCTTTATTCAAGGCTAGGTTTAAAACAGTCCTCTTTAGTTTAGCATATGGCTAGGAAGGTAAGACTCGGAGAAGGTTAAACTCCTCAGAGTGTTAGTCAAGCTGCATAGGGAGTCAGTTTGCTGGGAGAAGTATGGTAACTTGAGCACTATCCTCTCCTCCTTCCTACTTTATCTGTTTAGCATTTTTAGGATTCTGACTGTAGTTTGTTCATTGCTATTCACCCGTTGTCCCATTGTCTGTTTCATGGTACGATGACGGGATCTCTGAGCCTGGCCTCTTCCATCTACACCTGCGGACTGCCCCGCCCGACCCGCCTGGGAGTGCTTCGGTCCTGCACCGGACCTGTCCACGTTCAGCGTCCACTGGTCCACGTTCTGTAGCTAGCTTAGGTCCTAGATCATTAGTCTGTCCGTCCGGAGGAGCGGATCCCTTTCTCATATGGGTCTCCCTCCCTGTGGGTTTCCCTAGTTCTCCTCCAAGGTTTCTCACTTTTTCCCACTGGGTTTTTTAAGAGTTTTTCCTTGTCGATGCAGGAGGGTCTTGTTGGACAGTTAGTGTCCAACAGAAAGGATTGGTGATGATCAGGACACTTTAGCATTCTACAACATGTATGGACATTTTCTTCTGTGTGTGCTTTATACTGTATTCTTCATGTGTTTTAACTGTTGATTCTCTGACCTGTGTTGGTGATTTCAATGGTTTTGTTAAGTCCTCTGAGATGACTTCTGTTGTGACCTAGGGCTATACAAGAATAAATTGTATTGTATTGTATTGTTCATGTATGTATACGGTCTGTTGTTCATGTATGTATAGGGTCTGTTGTTCATGTATGTATATGGTCTGTTGTTCATGTATGTATACGGTCTGTTGTTCATGTATGTATAGGGTCTGTTGTTCATGTATGTATACGGTCTGTTGTTCATGTATGTATATGGTCTGTTGTTCATGTATGTATATGGTCTGTTGTTCATGTATGTATACGGTCTGTTGTTCATGTATGTATATGGTCTGTTGTTCATGTATGTATACGGTCTGTTGTTCATGTATGTATATGGTCTGTTGTTCATGTATGTATACGGTCTGTTGTTCATGTATGTATATGGTCTGTCTTTTCCTGCTGGTTTTTACAACAGTCCAGTCAGATTCAGACATCGGACAGACCTCTTAATGATAAAAACATGAACTTATCTTTCTTGAAAACACCGGCTCTCCTTCCTACTCTAGTTTGGCCTGAAGTTTTCCACACGGTAAACTGTTCAAAATGGAGAGAAATAACCCAAACCGGAGAAGAAAGGACTGAAGCGTCGATGCTTTTATGCAGGAAATGAAAATGAATAACAGATTTGACAGCAGCCAGACTTGTGCTCTCGCTACAGGCGGCGGCTAAACCCTCAGACCGGAACCGAAAGCGTTTTGGTGAAGCCCTCGCATATTTACACCATTAGGAAACAGCTCATGCATGTGCAAAGAGGAGAACAAGCAAGAATTAATATTTAGCAGCGTTTGTAAGCCGCGCTGCTCCGCATTCCGCTGATATTACCGAGAACGTCGAGTATCTCAGACTTCTGAACTCAATTACGAGCGGAGAGCCAAAGGTGTTGTGGCGAATTCTGGCTTTCCGTTTGTTATCGGAGGAGATGAGGTGGAAAGAGACGTGTTTTTGGTTCAGCTGCTTCCACGATGTTCGGATTCGGATGTGGTGGATTTGAATTGTTCATAAATGAGGAGTCAAAAGGGTGTGTAAACATAATGCCACTGATTTATCTGTATTAGCCGCGCTCTGGCCTCCGCTGCAGCTTTGGGAAGGTCATGGCTGTCATTACGGAGCTCATTCAGCCTTTAATTAAACACTGGACATTTAGCATATTTTAAAGCTGGGGTACTTCACTTTCAAACCACAGTATCTTTTTACCACGGAATGAATCCTTCTGTCAGGACTCTACAGATGTCTACAGTCTGAGGGTCTGGGAGGCTTTGGTTCTTCAGGGACAATCAGGCTTTAAGGCAGGGGTGTCCAAACTTTAGTTCACAAGACCAGTCCATGGGTTGATGTCACAGACTGAAAACCTGTCTTTACTGACATCACTTTAATGAGCTGCACTAGGACAGAAAAAAAGAAAAAGCACTGTTTTTGTCTCTTTTGATTTCCTGATTCTACATAATATACAGTATCTTGCACAAGAGAGAGTATATATTTTTCACCACTTTAACATGTTTCATTTCCTGTCTTTTTGCATTACCAGAGTGATTCTATCTTTGACAAATGTGACGTGTACATTCATTTTCCCTTTGTGAGATCATTAAAGTTAACTTTATCTTATCTTATTGGGCTTTTTTGAGCTTTAAAATGATCTATGACAGAGCTGAAGTTGGCTGAATAACACATGTTTACCTTCTCACCAGCTACATTAGCAACATTAATGGAAGTTTGTGACACAATCAAAAGTCAGCGACTGAATTCCAGACGTACTGGGCTTTAGAACAAGGTCTATAATGGCTGAGCTGAAGTTGGATGGATGACACAGTGAACTTGTGTTTATGATCTTAGAGACTACTTTGGGTTAGCTTTAAGTGGTTCTTGGTCCAAAGCTTGTTGTTGATGTTGTGGAGAGTATATGTTTTTGGACCAGTCTCGTTTAGCCGCTGTGGACTTTTGATTGCACTCATTAAAGGAGCAGTCTGTGAACGTGTGGACAGAAATGGTACTGCAGCCTTAGGGCCCTTTAATGATGACAGATTAGGGCCCTTCGATGATGACAGATTATGGCCCTTTAATGAAGACAGATTAGGGCCCTTTAATGATGACAGATTAGGGCCCTTTAATGATGACAGATTAGGGCCCTTTAAGGTTGACTTGACATGAAAATCTTACATATAGCTGCTTTAAAGATTGAAAATTAGGAATAAAAAACCATAAACGTCATGAATGAGTTAAAAGTCACTCGTTCCATTTTCACGTACAGGAAATAGAAATAAAAGACAGATTCTTAACGAGAGGAGGTTGTGGCTAACGTTGGCTAGCTTCCCTCAATCCTTTGTGTAAAAAATTAGCGCTGCTCAGAATAGACCAGAACAACAACAAACCATGTGTCGTCACGGCTCCAGCAGAATAGTGCCAGCTTTTATTTTTAATGGTCGCTGTGGAGTCGGAGCAGAACCATGAGGCAGCTTTTCTCCGCGCGTTGCATTCTTTTGCTAAATTTGGCAACAAGAAGTGCACCGCAGAGCTGCCCTGGGACCGGGTCAGAAGAGGGGACTGTGGCTTTAAAGCTGGGGTACCTGACTTTTAAACAAAACAATGAAGTGATGTCAAAGGGCGATACAGCGGCTGAGTGGTTAGTGCTCTGGTTTGTAGGTTCGGATCCCGGTCGGAACAGGGCCTTTCTGAGTGGAGTTTCAATGTTCTCCCCGTGTCTGCGTAGGTTCTCTCTACCTCTGTCTGTGAGGGCCTGGAACTCACTACCTCTGTCTGTGAGGGCCTGGAACTCGCTACCTCTGTCTGTGAGGGTCTGGAACTCACTACCTCTGTCTGTGAGGGCTGGAACTCTCTACCTCTGTTTGTGAGGGTCTGGAACTCACTACCTCTGTCTGTGAGGGCCTGGAACTCGCTACCTCTGTCTGTGAGGGTCTGGAACTCACTACCTCTGTCTGTGAGGGCTGGAACTCTCTACCTCTGTTTGTGAGGGTCTGGAACTCTCTACCTCTGTCTGTGAGGGCCTGGAACTCTCTACCTCTGTCTGTGAGGGTCTGGAACTCACTACCTCTGTCTGTGAGGGCCTGGAACTCTCTACCTCTGTCTGTGAGGGCCTGGAACTCAGTACCTCTGTCTGTGCGGGCTGGAACTCTCTACCTCTGTCTGTGAGGGCTGGAACTCCCTACCTCTGTCTGTGAGGGCTGGAACTCTCTACCTCTGTCTGTGAGGGCCTGGAACTCACTACCTCTGTCTGTGAGGGCCTGGAACTCTCTACCACTGTCTGTGAGGGCTGGAACTCTCTACCTCTGTCTGTGAGGGCTGGAACTCTCTACCACTGTCTGTGAGGGCCTGGAACTCACTACCTCTGTCTGTGAGGGCCTGGAACTCCCTACCTCTGTCTGTGAGGGCCTGGAACTCACTACCTCTGTCTGTGAGGGTCTGGAACTCCCTACCTCTGTCTGTGAGGGTCTGGAACTCCCTACCTCTGTCTGTGAGGGTCTGGAACTCTCTACCTCTGTCTGTGAGGGCTGGAACTCACTACCTCTGTCTGTGAGGGCCTGGAACTCTCTACCTCTGTCTGTGAGGGTCTGGAACTCTCTACCTCTGTCTGTGAGGGCCTGGAACTCTCTACCTCTGTCTGTGAGGGCCTGGAACTCACTACCTCTGTCTGTGAGGGTCTGGAACTCTCTACCTCTGTCTGTGAGGGCCTGGAACTCTCTACCTCTGTCTGTGAGGGTCTGGAACTCACTACCTCTGTCTGTGAGGGCTGGAACTCACCACCTCTGTCTGTGAGGGTCTGGAACTCACTACCTCTGTCTGTGCGGGCCTGGAACTCACTACCTCTGTCTGTGAGGGCCTGGAACTCACTACCTCTGTCTGTGAGGGCTGGAACTCACCACCTCTGTCTGTGAGGGCCTGGAACTCTCAGAGCCAAAGAAAAACCCAGGTCTGATTTTTTACGCCTGAACAATGTTTTATCGTGTTCGAAAACTCAAAATCTATTTTAAGGTCACTCACTTCCGCCTTAAAAGTTAAAATGTGTGTCTGGGGTTCGGTGTCGCTCTGTGTTCCTCCGGGTCGCGAACATAAACAAGAATATGCTCTTAGCCCAAGATCGGGTCAAAGCCTCGGAACAAGTCTGACGCTGTTGTAGTCGAGAGGGTTCTGCATTTTAATGAGCACAGGGTCTGCTCAGGATTCTCACACGGAAAGATCCAGAAAAATGGAGGAATAAACTTTATGGAGGAGAGAGTATGGATCTATAATAACATCTGGATAGAGCAGAGAGCATGGATCAATAATAATATCTGGATAGAGCAGAGAGTATGGATCTATAATAATATCTGGATAGAGCAGAGAGCATGGATCAATAATAATATCTGGATAGAGCAGAGAGCATGGATCAATAATAATATCTGGATAGAGCAGAGAGTATGGATCTATAATAATATCTGGATAGAGCAGAGAGCATGGATCTATAATAACATCTGGATAGAGCAGAGAGTATGGATCTATAATAATATCTGGATAAAGCAGAGAGTATGGATCTATAATAATATCTGGATATGTCCCATGCATCTGTACTAAAGTCAGGGCTGCCCAGAAAAATGTCTCAAAAAGAACTCAAAGTAAACTGAAAGTAAACTTTCTCACAGTGTGAATGGGTTTAGATTCAGCTTCCACTGGAAACAGTTCAATTCCATTCGCCCTAAATCACAACATCAGTTATTACCAAGTTGTTGATTCTCCAATACAGATCAGAGAATCAAACAGTTTAAAGAAGAAGATTTTAATCTGGCTCAAGGAGTCCTGTTTAACTTTTAGTTAATCTCCACTCAGAAAAGGCTCTATTCCAACTGGGATTTGAACCCAGGACCTTCTTGTTGAGAGGCGAGAGTGCTAACCACTCAGCCACCATGTCGATTGCTAAAGCTAGAAATTGTATGTTTCTTTAGCGTAGAGTTCATTCATCATAGGGTCCATTGTTCATGTGTCATTCTTCTGTCCTGTACCTGCTGTTGCAACCCTGACATTTCCCTGTGGAACAGATCATCTCTTCTCTTAAACTACAGTTTCAGGTGAAAGTGTCTCATGGTTCTTTGTGATTAGTTCTGTTTGAAGCCGCTGATGTAACGGCGTCTCTCTGTGATGTCACATGTTAACTATCGCTTTCATCTCTTCTTCTGACGCTCGGTCCGAGCCTCATCTATTCTTCAGGACCCGTCTTCTTCTGTTCGACTTCAGGACTGAATCTGATCTGCGTTGATTTGACTCGTTCACAGTGAAGCGGCTCCAGCTCAAACAGACTCTAATGAGATGCACCCTGGTCTGACCACACCATGGTACTCATTTCACTTCATACTAAGGTCTGGATTTGCTAACAGGTGGGAGGGGTTAACTCCTCCATTGGGTCTGAGTTTACACATGTGTATTTGGCGCAAAGCATCATGGGAGTTCGTACACTGCACAGAACTGGGAGCACCAGACGATGCCCAAATATGGGCGAGTTCCGTCAGTCTTTTGGCGCCTACGGCGACACATGTGCTACTGAGCACAAGCCACTGATTTGAATAGGACGCCATCTTGGATCATGCTTCTCTTTTGCCCTGGAGCGACACACTCCCCAGCGCCCCTCGACCACTGCCCCCAGCGCCCCTCGACCACTGCCCCCAGCGCCCCTTGACCACTGCCCCCAGCGCCCCTCGACCACTGCCCCCAGCGCCCCTCGACCACTGCCACCAGCGCTCCTCGACCACTGCCCCCAGCGCTCCTCGACCACGGCCCCCTGCGCCCCTCGACCACTGCCCACAGCGCCCCTCGACCACTGCCCCCAGCGCCCCTCGACCACTGCCCCCAGCGCCCCTCGACCACTGCCCCCAGCGCTCCTCGACCACGGCCCCCTGCGCCCCTCGACCACTGCCCCCAGCGCCCCTCGACCACTGCCACCAGCGCCCCTCGACCACTGCCCCCAGCGCTCCTCGACCACGGCCCCCTGCGCCCCTCGACCACTGCCCCCAGCGCCCCTCGACCACGGCCCCCTGCGCCCCTCGACCACTGCCCCCAGCGCCCCTCGACCACTGCCCCCAGCGCCCCTCGACCACTGCCACCAGCGCTCCTCGACCACTGCCCCCAGCGCTCCTCGACCACGGCCCCCTGCGCCCCTCGACCACTGCCCACAGCGCCCCTCGACCACTGCCCCCAGCGCTCCTCGACCACTGCCCCCAGCGCCCCTCGACCACTGCCCCCCAGCGCCCCTCGACCACTGCCCCCAGCGCTCCTCGACCACTGCCCCCAGCGCTCCTCGACCACGGCCCCCTGCGCTCCTCGACCACTGCCCCCAGCGCTCCTCGACCACTGCCCCCAGCGCTCCTCGACCACGGCCCCCTGCGCCCCTCGACCACTGCCCCCAGCGCTCCTCGACCACTGCCCCCAGCGCTCCTCGACCACGGCCCCCTGCGCCCCTCGACCACTGCCCCCTGCGCCCCTCGACCACGGCCCCCAGCGCTCCTCGACCACGGCCCCCTGCGCCCCTCGACCACGGCCCCCTGCGCTCCTCGACCACGGCCCCTTGCACCCCTCGACCACTGCCCCCAGCGCCCCTCGACCACTGCCCCCAGCGCCCCTCGACCACTGCCCCCAGCGCCCCTCGACCACTGCCCCCAGCGCTCCTCGACCACGGCCCCCAGCGCTCCTCGACCACTGCCCCCAGCGCCCCTCGACCACTGCCCCCAGCGCCCCTCGACCACTGCCCCCAGCGCCCCTCGACCACTGCCCCCAGCGCCCCTCGACCACTGCCCCCAGCGCTCCTCGACCACTGCCCCCAGCGCCCCTCGACCACTGCCCCCAGCGCCCCTCGACCACTGCCCCCAGCGCCCCTCGACCACTGCCCCCAGCGCTCCTCGACCACTGCCCCCAGCGCCCCTCAACTACTGTCCCCTGCGCCCCTCGACCACGGCCCCCAGCGCCCCTCGACCACTGCCCCCAGCGCCCCTCGACCACTGCCCCCAGCGCCCCTCGACCACTGCCCCCAGCGCTCCTCGACCACTGCCCCCAGCGCCCCTCAACTACTGTCCCCTGCGCCCCTCGACCACGGCCCCCAGCGCCCCTCGACCACTGCCCCCAGCGCCCCTCGACCACTGCCCCCAGCGCTCCTCGACCACTGCCCCCAGCGCTCCTCGACCACTGCCCCCAGCGCTCCTCGACCACGGCCCCCTGCGCCCCTCGACCACTGCCCACAGCGCCCCTCGACCACTGCCCCCAGCGCTCCTCGACCACTGCCCCCAGCGCCCCTCGACCACTGCCCCCAGCGCCCCTCGACCACTGCCCCCAGCGCTCCTCGACCACTGCCCCCAGCGCTCCTCGACCACGGCCCCCTGCGCTCCTCGACCACTGCCCCCAGCGCTCCTCGACCACTGCCCCCAGCGCTCCTCGACCACGGCCCCCTGCGCCCCTCGACCACTGCCCCCAGCGCTCCTCGACCACTGCCCCCAGCGCTCCTCGACCACGGCCCCCTGCGCCCCTCGACCACTGCCCCCTGCGCCCCTCGACCACGGCCCCCAGCGCTCCTCGACCACGGCCCCCTGCGCCCCTCGACCACGGCCCCCTGCGCTCCTCGACCACGGCCCCTTGCACCCCTCGACCACTGCCCCCAGCGCCCCT